>PQFF01000298.1:505644-548144 GCA_003547095.1 Diversispora epigaea | reverse complement strand
ACGCCAAATTATACATTATTAATTATGAAAAAAATTTTCATTCAGCCAAATCTCTAAAAAAAAAACCATTAAGGAACTTTCTTATTATTTTCCCACCTTTTCATTTTTTTAAAAAACTACTACAACTGATTAAAATTCATAAAACTTTTTTGTTTTCGTTATTTATTTTTAGTCCACACAACAACAACAATCATCTCGTTTCTTTTTTTATTTTCCTGGTTGTATATATAAAATATGATAGTGATAATGACATTATTATAAAAAAAAAAAAAAACTGTATACAAATAAGTTAATAAAAAATCAAGCTACAATGTTCACACGAAACAAAAAAAAAAACAATCTTTTTTAAATTGACTCTCAATACCGTAAACATATATTATACATATATATACACCTAAATTTGAATGAAAAATAAATAATGAATTAACTGTATATTTAAACTTTTCGAACTTTTCCATAAAAGGTTAGGTCAAATTCGAATTACATGTGGAATTCAGATCGTATGATCTACGATTACGTAACAATATAAATGGTAAATAAAATAAATATACGTATCATGATATCATTTGTGACACACTCCAAAATATAAAATCAAACTATTTTCTTTTATTTTTTTTTTTAAAAAAAAATTTGATCTTCGGATCTTTTTACGATATTAAAAAAATATTTTAAGAATAATGTCTTCTACATCATCATCATGTACAGGTGCAGAAGTCTTGGCAAAGACTCTTAAAGGGCAAGGGGTTGATGTGGTCTTTGGGATCGTTGGAATCCCTGTAGTTGAGGTGATGAGAATAAATCATAAATATAATAAATATAAATATAATAAATAGAATAATATGATAAATATAATAAATATTATGAAATTAATGAAATTTCATGACACAAATTAATAAAAAAACAAAAATATTACAAATATATATATATATATATATATATATATATATATATAGGTTGCAGAGGCGATAATTGCTGAAGGAATAAAATTTATTGGATTTAGAAATGAACAATCGTTGAGTTATGCTGCAGGAGCATATGGTATTTTTTAAATATTATTTATTTTATTATTTATTTTAAATATTATTTATTAATATTTGATATATAATTTGAACATAAGGATATCTCACTGGTCGCCCTGGCGTAAGTAATTAATTAATTATTTATTTTAAATTATTTTAAAATTAAATTCATTCATTTATTTATCTATTTATTTATTTATTTATTAGGTTTGCTTAGTTGTATCAGGTCCAGGAGTAGTACATGCCATGGCAGGAATAGTAAATTCACAATATAATTGTTGGCCAATGTTATTAATTGGTGGATCATCACATACATATCAAGAAGGATTAGGATCATTTCAAGAATTTAATCAAGTAATGTTTTGTCAATCAAATACCAAATATTCAATTAGACCACCATCAATTTCACAAATTCCTCAAATTATTGATAGAGCAATTAAAATTTCTATGTATGGTAGACCTGGACCAGTTTATTTTGATTTTCCAGCAAATTTTATTCAAGGATCAATTTCTTTTAATTCATTGGATTTTCCTGAACGTAAAGCATTTGATCCACCTAAATCTTTAGCAGATTTAACTAGTATCAAATTAGCTATTGAATTATTATCAAATGCCAAAAGACCATTAATTATTGTGGGTAAAGGAGCAGCTTTTGCTAGAGCGGAACAAGGGGTTAAAGAATTTATTGAAAAAACAGGAATTCCTTTCCTTCCCACACCTATGGGTAAAGGAGTAATTTCGGATACACATCCATTATGTATGGCAGCTGCTAGATCTAAAGCTTTAGTTGAAGCCGATGTGATATTACTTTTAGGAGCAAGACTTAATTGGATTTTACATTTTGGTTCACCACCTAAATATGATAAAAATGTTAAATTTATTCAAGTTGATATATATCCTGAAGAACATTTTAATAATTCTCGAATACAAGTATCATTATTTGGTCATTTATCATTGGTCTTATCACAATTAATTGAAAATCTTCCTAAATCATTTAAATATCCATCAAATTCGGAATATCTTCAATCCTTGAAACGAAAAATATCTCAAAATCTTAATTTGAGCAATCAAAAATTTCAAGAAAATTCAATTCCCATGACATATCATCGAGCATATTGGGAAATAAAAAAGAGGTTACCACAAAAAGATTTAGTATTTATTAGTGAAGGAGCAAAGACCATGGATTTAGCAAGAACAATTTTTGATATGCACGAACCACGTTGTCGATTAGATGCTGGTACTTTTGGAACTATGGGAGTAGGAATGGGAAGTGCGATTGCTGGTAAATACATTTTATATACACATTTACACATTTAATGCTTGACATTTATTGACATTAATGATCGACACAAAACACTATAAAACATAGCTAAATGTTGTTATCCCCAAAAGCTTGTCGTATCAGTTGTAGGAGATTCCGCATTTGGATTTAGGTAAAAATATGTATCTTCTATACAATTAATATATATTTCTCTTCTATATCTCAATTTAAATTAATAATTTGTATTTGTTTCTATATATATATATATATATATATATACAAAGTGCAATGGAAGTTGAAACAGTTGTACGAGCAAATTTACCTATGATTATTATAATAATTAATAATAATGGAATCTATCAAGGTTTTGATATCAAAACTTATAATTCTATACCTATCAATAATTTACCATCCACCGCTTTATTACCAGATGTGAGATATGATTTAATTGCCGATGCCACAGGAGGTAAAGGATATTTNAGAACAATTTTTGATATGCACGAACCACGTTGTCGATTAGATGCTGGTACTTTTGGAACTATGGGAGTAGGAATGGGAAGTGCGATTGCTGGTAAATACATTTTATATACACATTTACACATTTAATGCTTGACATTTATTGACATTAATGATCGACACAAAACACTATAAAACATAGCTAAATGTTGTTATCCCCAAAAGCTTGTCGTATCAGTTGTAGGAGATTCCGCATTTGGATTTAGGTAAAAATATGTATCTTCTATACAATTAATATATATTTCTCTTCTATATCTCAATTTAAATTAATAATTTGTATTTGTTTCTATATATATATATATATATATATATACAAAGTGCAATGGAAGTTGAAACAGTTGTACGAGCAAATTTACCTATGATTATTATAATAATTAATAATAATGGAATCTATCAAGGTTTTGATATCAAAACTTATAATTCTATACCTATCAATAATTTACCATCCACCGCTTTATTACCAGATGTGAGATATGATTTAATTGCCGATGCCACAGGAGGTAAAGGATATTTTGTGAGAACACCCAAAGAATTAGGTGATGCTTTGGATGATTCTTTATTAAAATTATTAGAATTTAAATGTGTGGTTATTAATGTCATGGTACAACCACAAAGTGAAAAAACGGTAAAGTTCATCTTCATTATTATTATTGTTATCTTCATTATTATTATTGTTGTTATTTTTAATTATTATTATCATTATCAATTAATAATCTAATAATTTTAATCATTAATTATTAAATTCTTCAGGGATTTGCTTGGGTGGAATCAGCTAATAAACCCAAATTATAATATTATAATGTTGTTGATGAATTATAAATTAATTAATTATATATCAATTAAAGAATTCTTATGTAATTCTTTTCTTTTCTCCGTTTTTTTTTTTTTGAAAATTCTTCATCTTCCTCTTCACAATCAAAAATGTTTAATTCATTTATCAATATGAATTTATTATGTGAATCTACGTAATGTTGAACCAAAAATAACCAAACTCGTTATAAATAAAAATAACATTGTTTTATGTGAGAGTTGACCAACAAATGATGAAATTAGACGACCTAAAAATTTCACTATCACTTCAATCGTTGATATTGAATTATTTGGATCTAAATTCATACAATTTTCCCATTCTGTACAATTTTCTTCCAAGAGTGGTATTCTGTTATCTGATCCGCATTCATTTATCACATAGTTCTTTGTGCATGATTGTATTAGATTATTTAAATCTATAATATTTATTATCAACAATTATCAATTATTGTCAGTTATATTCTTGAATTCAATATAAAATATATAATAATAAATATTGGGACACTTAATTATACCAAATTATACCTGAGGATATTATTCCAATTTCTTTATTAATATCTGATCGGAAAGCAAAGATTAACTGAATAAAACTTATTATAAAGAATCCAAGAATCATCAAGACTATAGAAAAACAAGCTGCTTTTATAAGAAAATATAAATAGCTATAATACGGTATTATGTATTATATTTGATATTACGTATTATATATGGTATTGTGTATTATATATGATATTATATAAATATTTGATTATTAAAAAATTAAACATTTGAGGGAAGTGTAAAAGGAAATGTAAAAAGAAATGTAAAAGGAAATGTAAAAGGAAATGTAAAAAGAAATAGTGAAAGGAAATAGTGAAAGGAAATACCTGCTTAAATCTTCCAGGATCTCGTTAGATGTACCAAAATGCCTATGTCGTCTTTCTTTATTTATTTCTTGCCTTATCCATTCTTTAAATTTGCTTTCTTTAAATTGTTTATTCAAATCTATATCTGGATAAAATGCTGGCATGCTCGGATCTGGAAAGAAGGATGGTGTTGTTGTTGGTATCTCGGAAAAGGTGGTGGTGGTGGATTGAGACATACGAAATGGTGTCGATTCAATATTGTTATCAATATTATTATTGTTGTTAATATTATCCAAATTCCGTTTTGTTAGTTGCATATCATCATTTTTTTTCAACGAAAGTTCTATGGCATGTCTTAACATCACCTAATAATAATAATAAAATAAAATAATAATAAATTAATTTACTATATAGAATTAATAATTATATTATATAAAAAATTATTTATTTTATAAAGTACATGTTCCTCTTCTTCTTCGCCTATGCATGTCATAATTTAAAAGGTGATGGTAAATAAAATAAAAGGAATTGGTTTATCAATTTTTTTTTTATACCTTTTTCCCGGGAAAAAACTACCCTTCCGGTTAATAAAATTGTTTGTACTCGGATCAAATTTTTCTGACCATATTTTTGTAAAAGTTACACTTTAACGAAAAAATGAGAGCGTATTATTATGACAATGAAAATTATGATCCTCGCGAAAGACATGAGTTAATCCCTTTTTCGCCTGTTAGTCCCGAGGAACTTGCAAAATTAGGTGTCATTTATGGCCATTATAATCATGTTGCGGATATAAGTAAAGTTGCCAGAGAACGACAATATAAAAATAGTGACGAAGTACTTATTTCATAAAGTCCATTTTAATTTCTTTTATTGTTGGAAATTATTTTTGAGCAAATCTTTATCCTTAATTAAAGCTCATTTGTTCTAGAGAAGGACTCGGGGACTTATATGAAAGCAAAATGAAAACTTTCTTTGAAGAGTATTTATATATTAAGATTATTTTTATTATTTTTATTGTAATCAAAATATAAGTAAAAATTATTAAATAATTTATTATTAGACATCTTCATGAAGATGAAGAAATTCGCTATGTTATAGCAGGTTCAGGTTATTTTGATGTTCGCGGTAAATTAAATTCTATTATATTAAAATAATTTTTCAATTCGCATTGTTTAAATATTTAAATATTTTTTATTATTATACACTAACAAATATATATATCTCTGAAAATATATATGTGAACAGATATTTATGATCGTTGGATTCGTATTTTTGTTGAAAAAGGGGATCTCCTGATCTTAGTAAGAAAACTTTTATTAACGTGAATCTATTTTGTGTGTATGCGTAGAACCTTTTTTTTTTTATTTAATAATTATTTTTTATCAAAAACAAAATTTCATTTAAAGCCGGCTGGTATTTACCACCGTTTTACTCTTGATGTTAATGATTATATGAAAGTCAAAAGTGAGTAAAAAATCCTTAAGTATTCTTCTTTATATAAGTAATATAAATCTATAATTATCATTATTATTATCGTTACCATCATCATCATCATCATCATCATTATTATTATTATTATTATTATTATTATTTAGGATTGTTTAAAGAGGAACCAAAATGGATTCCAATCAATCGTCCCGCTGATGATAATCCACACCGTTTAGAATATTTGAAATCTATTAATATAGTAGCGGAAATTTGATAATTGAAATTGAAATTGAAATTTAGTATTAAAAATGTAGTATTAAATTATTATGTATTTTTATCTTTAACTAAATAAATCTCATATATATAAGGATAAATATTTCCTTAAAAATTTTTTTTGATTTTTGATTTTTATTTATTATCTCGATATAAAAATACATTTTTTTTTTTTTTTAAAAAAAAAAGAAAGGTTTATATATATATAACAAGTTTAAAGGTCACGATACTTTTTTATTATGTATATAGAAAATATAGAAAATATAGAACTCAATAAACTAGACAAACATTATTATTGGAAGAATTCTTCTTTCTCGTGAATTGAAATCTAGTCAAAGTNATTATTATTATTATTATTATTATTATTATTATTATTTAGGATTGTTTAAAGAGGAACCAAAATGGATTCCAATCAATCGTCCCGCTGATGATAATCCACACCGTTTAGAATATTTGAAATCTATTAATATAGTAGCGGAAATTTGATAATTGAAATTGAAATTGAAATTTAGTATTAAAAATGTAGTATTAAATTATTATGTATTTTTATCTTTAACTAAATAAATCTCATATATATAAGGATAAATATTTCCTTAAAAATTTTTTTTGATTTTTGATTTTTATTTATTATCTCGATATAAAAATACATTTTTTTTTTTTTTTAAAAAAAAAAGAAAGGTTTATATATATATAACAAGTTTAAAGGTCACGATACTTTTTTATTATGTATATAGAAAATATAGAAAATATAGAACTCAATAAACTAGACAAACATTATTATTGGAAGAATTCTTCTTTCTCGTGAATTGAAATCTAGTCAAAGTAATATTGATAGTTCATAACATCGGAAGATCAGTAATGCTATAAAAGACTATATTATATATTCTAAACGAGTCTAAACGAGTCTAAACTATAATGGACAATAAAGAAATTAATAAGATAAAATGATAAGAATTGTTATTATTAAGATAAAATAAGTATTTTTTTTTGCATTTTTTTTAATCGGGAAAATAGAGAATTATAGGGGTTCGAAAATTATGGTTAAAAAAAAAATGAAAAAATATGATGAGTAGATTTTTTGTTTGAAATTATAACCTTATATCTACAAGCTCCAACCAAAATATTTTTAATTTGGTTAGTTAGTAAGAAAGAAAGAAAGAAAAAAGAGTGTAGCAATAAATAAGAAGAATACTGGTGAATACAAAGTAAAAAGTGAGTTCAGCATATTACAATGCTTTCTTTTTTTTAGCGTGACAAATTTTTTTTTTTTTTTTGGCGGAATAATCTAAGAGAATTGACAACAATTGTGGAGAGAGTGTGTATATATATATATTTGGAGGTAAAAGAAATAAATAAATATGTGTAAAAAACAATTATAATAATGCCTTATATGTTTGACTGTTGATGATAAATCTTTACATATTGTAAAGCTCATGAATTCCTTGTTCCATCATAAAATCTTTGATACTATTACGGGTCGGACTAATTGTGACCGTTGAAACAATTTCTGGTATGTCGATTTTTAATATCTCCTCATTACCATCTTTTTTACTATATTTACTATCTGCTTCCTCTTCCTCATCTTCTTCTATTATAGATGGTATTGAATTACTGTTTGAACTACTTGATGTCCTTCCCGAAATACGAGCAAGAGATACACATTCTGATGATTCGGTTTCGTAATATTCAATTTTTTCATCAGTGAGTGCAAATGATACTCTACTGGTTCTTTTATTTGATGACCTTTTCGATTTTTTTGAACTTCTTTTATCATCATTATCATCACCATCATTATTATTATGCATATAATTATCAATAATGCCACTTTCTCTCGTATTACATTCTTCAGAACTATCTTCTTCTTCGACAATATTAGAAATAGTATTTCTATTATTTTTTATTTTAGATTGATTTTGTGAGATACTTCTTTTTTGTAAACCATTATCTATAGAATTACCTTGACCATTATTGTTTTGAAATTTAGGTGCAGTATTGATATAATCACCGCAAATAACATATTCACCCTCTGACTCTGATGATGATCGAGAGTCTTCTGATACACTTGATATACTTGATACATTTGAATGAATAGTACTGAAAGCATTTCGTACATGTAACGAAAGTCTTTTTTCTTCTTGTTCAGCCATCATAGTAGTATTAAATCCAACCCATTGTAATGAATTTACAGATCGAGCGGATCGAAATGTAGCTTTTGAATCACGAAAATTATTTTTTTCAAATCGTAATGCTGAAAGTGTATCTAATGGTTTACTTATATTATTATTATTGTTGTTATCATTATTGGATTCAGATATCGGATCAAATTCATTAGGAAAATGTGAAGACTTTTGGGATATTGAATTATTTAAATATGAATGATTAAATGTACTATTATTAATAACACTAGTAGATAAGGATGACTTGTGATGTACGAATGAACGAGGTCTAGTAAGATCCACCACATCGGCAGGTGTTAATGAAACTGATGATGTACGTCTATGAGATCGTTTAATTCGTTGTGAATCTGTTGATGTGCGTTTAGATGAAATATTATTCAATTTATTTTTATCTGAAGAAAATTTGAAACTATTTAAATCTTTGGGATAATTAGGATGAACTTCTGACAATTTAGGTGATTCCTTCTCATTATAATTAGCTTTCTCATCTAATGGTAATTGTGAAGGTGATATTGATTCTATAGTTATTTGTTCAAGTATTGATAGATCTATTGATTTCATAACTTTACTTTCATCTTCAGAAGAAATTTCAAGACTACCACCAAATTTACCTCCAGAACGATTAAAAGGATCATTCTGAATTTCTTTATCATCTTCAATAGAGGTTACCTTTATACGACGTCGACGTATAATCAGAAAGCAAAATATAGCCACTAATGCCATTACAATAATACCAACAATTCCAACAATAATTTGCCATATTGGAACTGAATTATTATTATTATTATTATTAGAAGTATTAGAAGTATCCTCATTATTATTATCATTATTATTGGAGAAGGAAGGAGTTATTAAGTTCTTATCAATCCAAGTATTAGATTTAAAATCAAAAATATGTGGTTCACTATCAGATAAATCCGTATCCGAATATCCACCCCAAATATACATCATTTCGGATTTTGTAATCGCAGTGTGAGCACCTCGAGGTGATGGAATCAAATTTGAAGTAGATGATATAACCGACCAAGTTAATTTTCGTATATTCGTTACATCTAAAATATAAAGGTCATTATTCCCCTTGTAATCTTCATCAAATCCACCAAATATATAAATTTTATTATTATCTTCTTCTTTGGTAACCATGGATGAATAAGAACGTGGTGAAGGAGGAATACCAGAAATAGTTGATTGAATATAAACCTTGTTGATGGTATCAAAAACATTACAATCATTTCGAAGTTCATGTTTATTATTAAAACCGAAACATGATATAAGATATTTTTTATCAACAACTACTGTCGAGTGACCAGCAATTGGAAGTAATAAATTTTTTGAAGTAATAATATTCCAATTATTAGAAATTAGGTCTATGAAATTAATCTCTCCTAGAACATCATTATCTTTATTTATACCACCTATTATATAGACTTTATTATCAATTAGAGCAACTGTGTGAGCATATCGAGCCGAAGGAGCCGTCCCATTGATATTTAAGGTATTCATAACACCTGTTTGAACGTCCATTTGTTGTACAATATTCGTTAACTTGGGAGGCGCTATTGATTCCTTTCCGAACAATATCAAAACTTTTGAGTCATTTATTGGAACAGCTCCGTGACCTGTCACGGGCACAATTGTTGAATTCTTTTCGTTAACGACCAACGTTGAGAAGTCCATTTTAAGTAAAGATTTTGCCAAAGAAGTATTAGATTTATCTAAGGAACATTGTCCACCTATCATAAATATGCTGGACTTCATGACAGTGGAAGTGTGGTGGAATCGAACATTTCCACAACCATTTAATATGGTTCTCTTGGACTTATTTTTCGTTGACCGGGAAGGTTGGGATAGGAAGTGGATGTAGTTAGAGTTCCCCAACCTTCCTTCCGCACGAGGGTAATGAATGAAAGCATGGTCAGCGGCAGATTCCGGTTTGCTGTTGTAATGCGCGCTGAACATTGCGGGAAGGAAAGTATGGTGTATTCACCGTTAAAGAAAGAATTGGAGCATAAGAATTGCCACGGTTGTTTTTTTCGTGGTCGAAATTTAACTTCATGTACAATAAAATAAATTGATTTTTGTACTCAAAAACTCACCATATTAATTAGTTTAATTAGTAAATTAAGGAAATTTTACTATTGTATAACATTTGTCGAATAAGACAAATAATACTAATAATATGTGAGTGATGAGATTGGTACACGAATTTCCTAAAAAGTCGTTCAACATATTAAACATAATTGTCACTTCCATTAATAATCTCAAACTACAATATATCTATGGATATTTTTATTTAAAAAGTGTAACTTTTTATAACCAGTAATTGGATTTTATTTCTTCTCCAAAAGGTGATCATTTAGTAATCGAAAACGGGTTAAGTTAAAACACGCATGTGACTTCAAGTTGCATTATGTATTTATTAGCAAAAAAAACAAATTTGTTATGAGATTTTCATGCTGCAGAATTGATTTAGGTAATGAATCGTTGCATCCTTTCCTCGTTACTTTATTCCAAAAATTCTTCGCCGTGGATATTACGACAACCTTTTAAACATAATTCAATTAGAATTAAAAATGCATGTTCATTTCGTATATTCACAAATAATTTGAATCATATATCTTCTGTAAGAACTTCAAATACGTAAAAATTTAGAAACAGTGAGTGTGAAAATTAAAGCTTTAAAAAAAAAAAAAAATTCTTTCAATAAATTGTCAATTTTTTTTTTTCTTAATTCTTTCATAGCGAAATCGTACGAGATTAAATGAAATAAATAAAGATATCCCTTCAATAAAGGCACTTGAAAATGATAAAGCTTACCCAATAACGTTAAAACAAATTGAAATTCCTGCACCTTATTATTTTGAACATGGTAAAATGATATTAAGGCCAGCGAATAATCGATTATGGCGAATCGTTAGTTGGTGTTGCTTAACATTTTCAGCCATATTATCTAAATTATTCTTAAAGTTTTGCAGTTCAACCATTATATATGGCAAAGAACCATTCTTAGAGGTTTTAATGGATCCAAAAAGAATAAGACCCATTTTAACTGGTAAGAATTTTTTTTTTTTTTTGAGATGATCAAACGGGAATCATTAAATTATTTTATTTATTTATTATTATTTTATTTATTTTCATATTAGTTTCTAATCACTTGTCCACGTAAGTACTCTAACGAAAAAACCCATGACATATTATTTACAATAAAAAATGTAACATAATAATAATAATAATTATTATTATTATTATTATTATCAATTATTATTATCATAATTTTATCCTTAAAAATATTATAGAGTTGATGATCCATTAATTTGGGGAAGTATTCCTTTAAGGAATCTATTAAAACTTGAACTTGATAGAATGCGTTGGACACTTGGTGCACAAGAAATATGTTTCACCTCACCGTGAGTAAAAATTTTGTGTAAATAAATCTTTTATGATCAAAAAAAAAATGAAAATCTTTCAATTTTATAGACCTCTTGCTTTATTCTTTACTCTCGGTCAAGTGATACCAACAGTTCGAGGGGCTGGAATTTATCAACCAGCAATGAATTTCGCGATAGATAGATTAAATGAAGGAAAATGGGTAAGCATTAAAAATTTGTTATTTTGTATTAGTATTCTAATATATATATATATTTTAATTCTTCTTTTATCTCAGGTTCACGTTTTTCCAGAAGGTAAAGTCAATCAAACAATGGATTTACTTAGATTAAAATGGGGAGTTGGGCGTTTAATGATGGAATCTATTAATCTACCTATAGTTATTCCATTATGGCATAAAGGTTTTTCATTTAATATTTATATTATTAATTCATATTAATTATTTTACGTTGGTGATTACATAATATTTTTTTTTATCCAATTTTTTTTATATATTTATATTATTTTGTTTTTTCATAGGTCTCGATAAAATAATGCCAGAAAAAACCGAAAATAGGAAAAAACAGTGGATACCTATTCTCGGAAAAAATGTTGTAATCATTTATGGGAGTCCTATTGACTTTAAAGATATTTTAATTGATTACCATGAGAAAAGAATAGAAGAAGTTGAAACAAGAATAACAATTACCGAGACAATCTTTCGAGCGATGGATGAATTACAGAAAAAAGCGGAGGTCTTGGAAAATAATAGTAAAAGCACAATAAATTAATTGAATCATTCTTCTTTTTTTATTATTATTATGTCATATTATTAAAACAATAAAAAAAAGAGTAAATAAAATATTAAACATTTTTTGATCCGAATAAAATAAGTTTTGTTTTGCAGTAATTTAAAATTTTTTATTTTAATTGATTTGTATAATAATATTAATTTAATTTGTAAAATAAACATTACTTGTTAAATATGGTAGAATTGAAATTTTAAAATTTTTGGATTAAACTGTTTTCCCGCAAAGTTTTTTTTTTTTTTAGAAAAAAGTATGGCGCAGATTAACGATTTACGTGACATTTTATTAAATATGTACGATGACGTAATCATCATCTTTTTTTTTATTTCTTCTTTTATTATATACGTCTTCCGTGAAGATTTATTATAGTTTCTTCTTTTTTTTTTTTGAAACCGTTTTCTAACCTTCCCGTACCCCTTACCGCGTAACATAAGTTCCCGTAAAATGCTTAGCCGTGAGCACAACAGGGGTTCCTTGTAGTATAATGATTCCCGAGTATATACCTAATATTTTGTGTTGAACTGGGCTTACTGCAGGGTGCCCCTTATTACGCGCAATATTTGTCTCGACTACTTGTATTTCCTTTACAAGTGTCAAAATATTTTCTGTTCTTGTTTTTGTGGTGCCAGTATTCTTGTCACTCTTAGTGTGCCTGTAGCAATCCTGAGTGGTTATTCATTCGTGTCGGCATTTTTACCAGTGTCAAAAGTGTTACGCAACTTCCTGGATTTTCTGTTATTTCCTAGTATTTCCGGTAACAGTGAAAAGGTTATGATTGGTGCAAAATTGTTTACAAATGACGGCGAATTTCAAAAAGAAGAAAATAAATGAGTAGGTATTATGAATCTTTAAATAGGTTTGTAACTATTTTCAAAATTGACATAATTTGTGTAAGGTTTTATATAATGTAGTAATGACATGTATGTATACATTGGTTAAACATCAATATTTTATTTAAATAAAAGTTTAATTATACAAATATATATTATAAAATCGTAAAAGTATTTTATGTCAAATCTTTCTTTAGTTTATTAAATGCCTAGTAATACAAAAAAAAGCATATTATGTATTTTATATATATATTAAATTTATTATATTTATTATTACATACTATGCGCAGTATATTATTATGAGAGAGAAAAGTGATTAACTGTAGTTTATGTAATAATATTTCTTCTCTTCTTTACAACAAATGAAAAAAATGATAATTAACTAGCATGTAATAACCAAATATTATATAATAACTGATTCCAAAATACTATGTAAAATATATGTAATAACTGCTTAAAATAAAAATAAAATTATTTTAAAAAAAATTTTAAAAAAATTTGAAAATAAGAAATGTCTTTTTTTAAGCTTATAAATATTTTTTAGTCCAAGATACTTGAAAAAAAAGTTCTTTATCCAAAAATTAATCCTTCTTTCCTTAATAAAAATATACATCACATTTTATTATTATACATCACATTTTATTATTATACATCACATTTTATTATTATTAAGAAGATAAATTACTATATAGTATATACTAACCAATAATACATTCAAAAAAAATGTAAACTTAATAATCTTCCACTTTGCTGTCCCACCTGTTCTTCTCCTCTTCCCTCTCCACTTCCTTATCTTCCTCTTTCTCCTTCATTCTTTTTTTATCAAAATAAATTTACCATTATTTATATATATATATTGTCTCTTAAAAAGGTATATATACAGAATATGTTATGTATATATATTTATTCATCAACTTTTTATCCTTTTTATCAACTTGTAAACATTTTTTTTTTGATTTTAGATTATAATAATAACAATAACAACAATAATAAACTTAATAATAACAATAATATTATTAATAAAAAAATAAAAATACTAATTAAAGATGTGTATATATATATATATATATATATATGATGTAATAAACGGAGGACCTTTCCATATGAAGACCCAGGTTTTTTTTTAATCATAATCAAAATAAATGTCTGAATAAGAGAGAGAAAATGATAATTGATAATGTGATATGAATTTTTTTTTTATAAAATAAAAGTTCATGCAAAAAAGGGGGAAAAGGAAATACTATAATAACAAACGGATAACAACAAGAAAAAGAAAGAGAAAAAGTGAGAAAGTGAAATTAGAGTCTAAAAAAAATTTATGATGATATTACAAAAAAAAAATTATAGATTTATATATATATCACATATGTTCATATTTTTAATATTTTTTTTTTAATATATTTTTTTTCCATAAATTTTTTTCTCCATGATTTTTCTTTTTTAAAGGCTCCAAAATAATAATAAAAATAATAATATTTATCCCACCAATTTTTTTTTATTACACATTCCATCCATTCCATTCCATTTTTTCATATCTATTTTTTTTTACATCCCATTTTACACACATTCCCATTTTACACATTCCATTTTAAATATTTCATAATACATTAAGTCCATTCTTGTATTACAACCATCCATAACATCCAGAATTATTACTTAATAATATATAATATATTAATGTTTCGTCTTTTTCTTATCCGGTTCATCGATACTTTCTTCTTCGTCATTAGGTGCAGGTCGCGATTTAGTAACATTGTTATTATTATTATTAATATTATTATTATTACTAGTATTATTGGTTCCATTATTATTAGTAGGATTACTCCCATTATTATTATTATTGTTATTATTATTAGTAGTATTGTTATTATTGTTATTATTAGTAGTATTATTAAGAATGGAAGCAGCGGAAGTAGAAGAAGAATTGTTATTCTCATGTTTAGCTAATGGTGAAGGTTGATGTTGATAATTATTACGTGGTGCCGGCCAATGAAAAGCTCCGGGATTAGCGCTAGTGGGAGTATTTCCGAAGGTAAGAGGACTAGGTAATTCGGAGGTTTTATAAAATTCCGAGAAAAATGTTGAAGGGGATGGTAAGTTTTGAGTGAATTGTGATGTTAAAGCGGAAGTGGGACCTGCTTCAGCGGTCGCTGGTGTAGGACGAGATGATTGCATCTTTAAAAATAATAAATAGTATAATTAGATTAGATTAGATTAGATTAGATTAGATTATATTGTAAGCATAACTATATATATAATAAAAAAATTACATACAGGTTGTGATGATGACATCGGTGTGTCGGAAGGAGTATCATCTACAGGTGATTGATCCTGTGATGATTGTTGTTGCTGCTGTTGACCAGTTGAAGTAGGTTGTTTATCTTTTGTATCAGGAATTTGAACACGAAGTTTTGGTTTTTTTAGAGAAGGTGATATAAGAGAAGGTGATACCATATCACCATTAATAGATGATTCCTGATTAGGGGATGATTGTTGTGATAAAGTTATACTTGTGGTGGTTGTAGTTGAATTATTATTATTATTATTATTATTATTATTGGAATTATTATTAGAATTATTATTATTAGAATTTGATAATTGTTGAGAAGTAGCAACAGCAGCAACAACAACGGAAGTAGTATTATTAGAAGAATTGGAAGTATTCGTCATTGATGATGCAGTAACATTAATTGGAACATTATTGTTATTATTGTTATTGTTGTTGTTGTTGTTATTGTTGTTATTGNAATCAATCAATAGTTGCTAAACTTGTGAGAAAATTACTACAAATTTACTGCGAATTTTAATAATGTGAAATTGGGTGGTTGGTTGTTGTTGTGTGTGTGAATAATTGAAATTGATTATAAATATTATTAATATTATTAATATTATAATATTATAAATATTATAAATATTATAAAGATTATAAATAGAATTTACTAAAAATAACTTTTTTCATATTTCCGAAATCCCGAAACCCTGAAAATCTCAGTGCTTTCTATATTTTATGATATGTTATTATTATTATTTTATTATTATTATTATTATTATTATTATTATTATTATTATTATTATTATTATTATTGGAATTATTATTAGAATTATTATTATTAGAATTTGATAATTGTTGAGAAGTAGCAACAGCAGCAACAACAACGGAAGTAGTATTATTAGAAGAATTGGAAGTATTCGTCATTGATGATGCAGTAACATTAATTGGAACATTATTGTTATTATTGTTATTGTTGTTGTTGTTGTTATTGTTGTTATTGGTGGGAGCAACAGAATTAGTTGATACTTGAATTGGTACAGAGTTCATTGGAAGTGTCATGGTATTAGGCATATTAGCAGCTATTGATTGCATTGTTTGAGCTACTTGGGTGACTTGTGGATAAAATTGTTGAGTCTATAAACATAAAAATAATTTATTAGAAGACAATAATATAATAATAATAATAATAATAATAATAATAATCATCATCCTACCTGTTGAACCATATATTGTTGATGTGGTTGAGCATACATTGAAAAATTATTCATTGGATAATTACCACCACCAACTGATGTTGATGGTGGATAAGTTTGTTGTAAGGAAAGCATTCCATATCGCTATATTGGTTTTATTTATATTAAAAAGAGTTATTAATAAAAAAAAATGATATAATCATGATATAATTCTTGCTTTCTTCTTTAATACTAACCTTCGATGAATCACCAGTATCAAATCCTGGTGGAATGCCATCATCATCATCATTCTCTGTGGTATTTGCAAACTAATTTGAATAAATTTTGAATAAATTTGAATAAATTTTGAATAAATTTTGAATAAATTTGAATAATTTTGAATAAATTTAAAAAATTCGAATGAATTTTGAATATATATTTAAATATATAGATTCTTACATCATGATTCCCTTTACTTTCATGGGGTTCGCTGTACTAAAATATTCAAAATTTCGAAAAATTAAAAATTAATTAATAAATAAATAATAAAATAATTTTCCTTCCAATATAAAATAATTATTAATAAAAAAAAATACCTCAGTGTATTTTAATAAAATCTTATCAATATCCGTACTCGCGTATTGTACAAGTTTATTATTCGAATTAAAAATAATTAATGCGATTTCACAATCACATAGTACGCTAAGTTCGTAGGCCTTTTTCATAAGTCCATACTTTCGTTTCAAAAATGTAACCTTAATAATAAATAATAATAATAATAATAATAATAATAATAATAATTAGTATTATAAATAATATATAATAATAAATAAATAAATAAAAATTATAATTATTAAAAAATTAAATCATGGTTATAACACATTATTTATTATTATAATATTATTTTTATTATTAATTCAATAATTACGCTATAGGTGTATATATGTTATAAATGATAATAATATCTTCTAGATCGAATAATTAATTAGATCGAAAAAAAAAACATAAAATTAAATAAATAAAAATAAATTTAAAACTTACTTGACGGTTTCTTTCGTCTTTGATTGGTTTAATTTGAATCTTCTTACGACCCATTGTGATTATTATTATATTTTAATTATTTTAATTTATTACTATTACTATTATTATAATTATTATAACAATTAAATTGAACGAATATGTTTTGGAAGATATTAATAAATTGGTGAATAGATTAAAATTGATTTAAATTAAAATTAATTCGAGATTTAAAAATGTAATTATGGTAATTTAAATAGAATTGAGTTTATATTAATTACCTTAGATTATTCTTTTTAATTATAATAATTATTTTAATTGAAAAAATAAAAAAAAGAATAAATTATTATATTAGAAATGTTAGTTTTCAAATTGTATTCATTTATTTTTTAAAGAAAAATTTACTTACATAAACAAACGTGTGAAAGTGTTGGCGTTAGTTCCCGTTAGTGTTAGTGTTGGTGTCAGTTACTATTGTTAATGTTAGTTCCTGTTAGTGTTAGTGTTGGTGTTGCTGTTAATTGTTGGTGTTATTGTTGCTATTGTTATTTGTGTTATTTTTAGTGTTAGTGTTGGTGTTATTAGCTGGTTGGTATACGTGTGTTAATTTAGACGACGATAACGAAAGGTCGAGAAGGTAATTACTTTTTGAATAGTAGGAAAAAAAAAGAATAGTAATTATAAGTAAAAAGTTTGGGAATTTTTTTTTTTTTTTTTTTTAAGACGAAGTTTTGTTTTGTTTCTTTTTTTATCTCTCAAAAAAAAAAAATCTTAATATGTTTAATATGTATTAGTTGTTATTTGTTTCTATGAATAAAAACCAAATAAAAACTAATAAAAAACTATTACTAGTATAAAGTTCNTTGGAAGATATTAATAAATTGGTGAATAGATTAAAATTGATTTAAATTAAAATTAATTCGAGATTTAAAAATGTAATTATGGTAATTTAAATAGAATTGAGTTTATATTAATTACCTTAGATTATTCTTTTTAATTATAATAATTATTTTAATTGAAAAAATAAAAAAAAGAATAAATTATTATATTAGAAATGTTAGTTTTCAAATTGTATTCATTTATTTTTTAAAGAAAAATTTACTTACATAAACAAACGTGTGAAAGTGTTGGCGTTAGTTCCCGTTAGTGTTAGTGTTGGTGTCAGTTACTATTGTTAATGTTAGTTCCTGTTAGTGTTAGTGTTGGTGTTGCTGTTAATTGTTGGTGTTATTGTTGCTATTGTTATTTGTGTTATTTTTAGTGTTAGTGTTGGTGTTATTAGCTGGTTGGTATACGTGTGTTAATTTAGACGACGATAACGAAAGGTCGAGAAGGTAATTACTTTTTGAATAGTAGGAAAAAAAAAGAATAGTAATTATAAGTAAAAAGTTTGGGAATTTTTTTTTTTTTTTTTTTTAAGACGAAGTTTTGTTTTGTTTCTTTTTTTATCTCTCAAAAAAAAAAAATCTTAATATGTTTAATATGTATTAGTTGTTATTTGTTTCTATGAATAAAAACCAAATAAAAACTAATAAAAAACTATTACTAGTATAAAGTTCTTACTCACACACAGAGTTCTTACTTTAGATATTATTATTTATTTTTTTTAATAAGTTTTGTGAATAATATCTTACCTAACAAAAAAAAAATTATAATTTTGTATAGTTTTGTATAGCTTTGTATAGTATAGTAGAGTTTGTATATAGAGTTTTGAGGAGCAGTAGTAAAAAAAAATGATAATACAGTAATAATAACAGTAATAACAGTAATAACAGTAATAACAGTAATAACAGTAATAATAATAATAGCAGAAATAATAACTGAGATAATAATAAAAAGGATTTTTAAGAATAGCAACAAAACTGGACGCAGAGTAAATTGATGGAGTTTATAAATAGCGGTGTTCTTATCAATTTTTATAATTTTGTAATTTTGAGGCTAGTTTGGAGTGCGAGTGAACGTTATGAATATATATTTATATATTTATTTCTATTTTTTATATATTTATACATTTATTTATATGTTGTAATTGTGTACTTTGTGTATTTATGTTGTATTTGGGTGAACATGCTTTGATATACTCTGATCAACTTTTAAATATACTTGAGACATTTTTTTAAATACTTGAAATACTTGAAATACTTGACATACTTGTTATACTTGTTATAGGGATATTATAAATATGTATATAATTATACTATCTATATACTCTATTATACTCTATTATAGTTATCTACACATGATGTTGATGAATGAATGAATGAATTATTGTTGTGGGTAATAATAAAAAATAATGATAAATAATAATAATAATAATAATAATAATAATAATAATAATAATAATAATAATAAAATAATAATAATAACATATCATAAAATATAGAAAGCACTGAGATTTTCAGGGTTTCGGGATTTCGGAAATATGAAAAAAGTTATTTTTAGTAAATTCTATTTATAATCTTTATAATATTTATAATATTTATAATATTATAATATTAATAATATTAATAATATTTATAATCAATTTCAATTATTCACACACACAACAACAACCAACCACCCAATTTCACATTATTAAAATTCGCAGTAAATTTGTAGTAATTTTCTCACAAGTTTAGCAACTATTGATTGATTGAATTAATTAAAGTTTTTAATATTCATTGATATATGTTGATATTTATTTATTATTGTTATTTCATTGTAATTCTATTTATTTATATTTATTTATTGTTGTTTATTGATAATAAAGTAGAAAGGAAGAAAGAAAAAAAGAAAGTAAAAAAGAAATATTTCAAAAATATTTATTTGATGTTTTCACGTGCATGATCTAAAAATAGTACAAATGTATGATTTATATACAATTTAAATGTAATTTATGCAATTTATGGTAAAAGTATGGTCCATAATGCTAATCAAAATTTGGATATAAAAAAGGGTGTCATACGAATATTGCCGACATATATTACATATTATATATTATACACAAAATCTCATCATCAACAAGAATATTCCATATTTGGTGCGTTCATCTGTTGATTTTAAATCCTGTAAAATTCATCTGTGATTCATTTTGTGATTCGTCTCGTGATCTAAAAGAACTAGTAAAGAAATAGTTGGTAGCAAATAATTTAGCGACAATTAGTAAGTAATTAGTAAGTAATTAGTAAGTAGCAAGCAACAAAGATTAGAGGCGCATAATAATAAAGATCCCCGCCATAAACATTCATCACATCATCATTAATTTATATATGTGTATATTGTCGGGAATTGTTTTCGAACATTATTATTATTATTTGTATTTGCATAAATCACATAAATCTTAACATTTACTATATTTATCTGTGATATTTTATTGATTTGTTTATTTGATACTGAAGGTATAAATGGTAAAGACGTAACACTTTATTGATAAGACCTTTCCCCCCGTTTTCGTTCGTTTTCTTACGTTGATGATCTTTTTTATTCACTTATTGTCCTCTTTTTTTTTTTTTTTNTGTATGATTTATATACAATTTAAATGTAATTTATGCAATTTATGGTAAAAGTATGGTCCATAATGCTAATCAAAATTTGGATATAAAAAAGGGTGTCATACGAATATTGCCGACATATATTACATATTATATATTATACACAAAATCTCATCATCAACAAGAATATTCCATATTTGGTGCGTTCATCTGTTGATTTTAAATCCTGTAAAATTCATCTGTGATTCATTTTGTGATTCGTCTCGTGATCTAAAAGAACTAGTAAAGAAATAGTTGGTAGCAAATAATTTAGCGACAATTAGTAAGTAATTAGTAAGTAATTAGTAAGTAGCAAGCAACAAAGATTAGAGGCGCATAATAATAAAGATCCCCGCCATAAACATTCATCACATCATCATTAATTTATATATGTGTATATTGTCGGGAATTGTTTTCGAACATTATTATTATTATTTGTATTTGCATAAATCACATAAATCTTAACATTTACTATATTTATCTGTGATATTTTATTGATTTGTTTATTTGATACTGAAGGTATAAATGGTAAAGACGTAACACTTTATTGATAAGACCTTTCCCCCCGTTTTCGTTCGTTTTCTTACGTTGATGATCTTTTTTATTCACTTATTGTCCTCTTTTTTTTTTTTTTTGCTTGTTGTCTTTTTAAGTTGTCCTTTTTTTCTCGTTGGCGGTTGGTGGTTGGTGTTTTCTCTCCATTTGATTTATATTGATTTATATCTGATATCTTTTGCACAGAATATAATATTTAATATTCGAGAATTTAATCTTACATTATCACCACTTGTATTATTATTATTTTTGTATTAAAACAATCCTTAATCCCTTATTAATATTTTAATTAGTATTTATGTAATAGTAAAATGTAACGATGGTGGTGGTTGGTGAATTGGTCAAATTAGTATCGTCATAAGTTAGTTAGTTAGAATTATCAAAGAACCTCCTCCTGCTTTTTAAAGATTCCTGCAGATTATTATTAGGCAAAAGAGGAAAGGAAGAAAAAAAAGGTTAAGGGAGTGAACTCTTTTAAAATCGAGTTAGTAATAATTTTTTATATTTATTTATATTTACAACATTTATTTATTATTTATTATTTATATACACGTGTTAAGAACATTTAGTTTATTTTTTTTTCCTTTAACTGTTGATAATACATAAACAATAATAATATTATTTTTATGGAACACGAAAAAAAAAATTATTATTATTATTTTATTTTATCTTTATTGCATAATTATTTATATTCTTTATACTGTTTGATTGCTATATATAGAAAAACGGCATTATTCCCATACAAAACGGTAGCCAATAAATAGAAAAAAACAATTGGTCACGATGATGTGATTGTAATTTTAAAAAAAGGTACACAAGAAAATCGAACGATTTCCTCGTCCCAAGATTTATTGAATTATGTAAATGTGTGCATTATGTGGCTTTGAGGGTGAATTTATTTATTTTGTTTTATTTTTCTCGTTGTCATTTGCACTGTCATTTCTGTCATTTGGTAAAGGCTTTTTTTAAAAGTAGTAAAAACGTACTAATTTACAAATAAATAATCAAACGACACCATCACGATAATAATATTCAAAAATCACCTCTTTTTGTTCATACACATATACGGCAACCATATGCAAATATGCAAATGACGTACAAAAAAGTAGACAATACATACAAATACAAAAAAGTACATACAAATACATACAATACGTATTAATACGTACATACGCAACACATTTCACTTCCCCTTCCCAAAGATGTTTCAAAAAAAAAATGGAATTCGTTTCTTTTGCAAATTTGCCAAGAATTTTTTTTTTAATGGAGTCACGTATAATCTTACGTAATGTACTACCATTCCGAATTCTGCATTACTATAATTGCTTATTATTGGATCAGATTATTGTTGAAAATCGCGTGATGATGATTTATAAACGAACTTAAATAATAATAATAAAGAATAAATAAATAAATAAATAAATAAATAATAATAAATAATAAATAAATAATAATTAAATGATAAATAATAATTGATGCCTTTGTAGAAAAGGTAAAGAGTAGGTAAGGTAGATAAGAATTACTGGCTGGTAAATTATAATAATCACTTTCTTTTAAAAAACTGTAAAAAAGAAAAAGAAAATAAGATTCATTAATCTAAAAAATACATGTTTAACAACATATCATATCATCCCTGCAAGTAAGTTCTCTTACTTCTAAGGAACATACACATACACGCTATATACGGTATATATTTATATGTGTGTGTGTGTGCGTGTGTGCGTGCACTTTCTAATGCTTTCTAACGCTTTCTAATGATTTAAATGTTTCAATTGCTTTACCTTTTTCATTTATGATAAATTCATTTTTTACTCTTTTTGGTATTAAATTAATTTCTTAATTACTGAATGAATTGCCTACTAAATTAAAGTATTTATCGATTTTTTATCGTTACTTTTTTTTTTCATTGTGTACATAATACGTAACAATAACGTCTCTTTGAATTCAATTCAAGAATTTAATAAAATATATATATATATATATATTTTTGACCCAATGTTTTTTTTTTTTTTTTAACATTATAACCATTGTTTCCGGATTTATCAACATGATGATGATATCGCCCTTTTTTTAGATTTACACGTGAGAGATATAATGAACAGTTACTTTTGAATGCCATTTTACAACAAATAGTTTTTTTTTTTTTTTTTTAACATTATAACCATTGTTTCCGGATTTATCAACATGATGATGATATCGCCCTTTTTTTAGATTTACACGTGAGAGATATAATGAACAGTTACTTTTGAATGCCATTTTACAACAAATAGTTTTTTTTTTTTTGATGTGAATGCTTGCTGGTCAGCGCGATATGCAATAACCCGTTTTTTTCTAACTTCAATTCTTTTTAACATGAAAAAAAGAACTGATGAAAGAGTCGTCATTGGTAATTAACGTCCACGTCATGCTGCGACTCGGGTATTAATAAATATTGATATTTTTTTGAAGAGGTTGGAAAATGCATTTTTCATCATCGCGAAAAACATCAAGTTATATTTCATCAAGGTTTGATTATAGTTTTCTTTTTTTTATTTTATTTATGATTAATAAAAAGATTTTCTTTGTTACTGCCGACGATCTCTTGTTCTTATTTATCATAATTAAATAGTGTTAAATTCTGATCTTTGAAAATCTAAGATAATGTATATTAAAACCACCAAATAAATAAATGGAAATTTAGAATTACGATTAAATTAATATTTATTCAATCAGGTTAAAAAAAACTTGTAAGGATTCATGATACGATAAGATCTAATCGATCTATTCAATTCTTGTTGACATTAAACCAAGAATATGTTGGAATGAGAGCTTTATTCGACCAACTAACTCAATTAATATAATTAATACAATTTAATTAATTAGTTTAAATGATTCCTACACGTCCCTTTCCATTTGGTCACTGAGAAATGACCTTTTAGTTATATATCTATTTTTAATTTGCCAATATGCTCTGGTCTTTTATCAACTTTGACATCTGACTTTTTGAAAATAAAAAAAGCTAATCCCAGTAATGCAAACTTAAAGGCTTTTTCCATTGCATATAATTTATCCTTTTATACACAAAATGTGATAAAAGTTTTAAATATTCAAAATGTTAGTACTAATTTATCAAAGACTCCGTCAAATATAATATTAAAGTAATTCCAAAACTTTCAATTATTAAAAAGTTATTAAAAATTAAAATTGCTACATACAAGTGACCAACCTGTTTGTTCCGTGAATTTCTAAAAAGCCAATTGGCCAAATAAAAGACAA
Organism: Diversispora epigaea; assembly: GCA_003547095.1. Classification (NCBI taxonomy): domain Eukaryota; kingdom Fungi; phylum Glomeromycota; class Glomeromycetes; order Diversisporales; family Diversisporaceae; genus Diversispora; species Diversispora epigaea. Next base: position 523,027 of record PQFF01000298.1, on the reverse strand, counting down.
ATAGGTATATTCGGCTGGTGTCACGCGAATTGTGTCATACATATATTAAATTAATACTTTAATTTATAAGATACTTTATTTTTTAAATCTTTTTATTTTTGAATTTTATGTATATATTTATATACAATGCCGTTAAACTATAAAAGCATTTGTATTGCTCTTTACGATTATTCGGCTCAGAATGACGATGAGATATCTTTTAAGGAGGACGATGTACTCTACATTTTGGAAAATGACGACGATGAGTGGTGGAAAGCCAAGTTAAAGATCAAAGAAGGTGAAGGTGAAACCGAAGGTCCGATCGGTGTTGTACCCAGCAATTATATACAAGAGGTTCGTCATTTACATCCCGGATTTTCGATCTGAACCAAGTTATTTTGATGATGGTTCGGTTTAGTGCTTGCAAACTGGCTCGAAAAGTTAAAAATTTTTACTTTTCTATAGCTTTTTTTCGCAAGTATCACTGTTTTTACTATCTAAGTTCGGATCACTCGTTTTTACTGGTTTTCTCATCTTTTTATTATTATTATTATTATTATCAATTATTTTTTCAGGCTGAATGTTCGACCGTATTGAAAGCAATATACGATTATGATGCACAATCTGATGAAGGATTATCATTTAGACAGGATGATATATTTTATCTTTACGACAAAGATGGTCAGGATTGGTATTTAGTTAAACACAATGATACATTTGGTTATGTGCCAGTTACCTATGTTAAAGAGGTTAGTAGACATGGAGGATTTGAATTTTTAATAAGTTCCGATTTCATACAATTAATTAATTTTTAATTTACAGACTGGATATGAAGAAGAAGAAGAAGAGGAACAAGAAGTTTACGAAGATGAACAACAAATTTCTGAAAATCGACAGAGCAAACAAAGAAGGTCATTATTTGACGCCGTTTCGGTAGGTATACTTTAAATTTTAAAGTTTTTTATAAAAAAATTATTATAACAATATATTTTATTTTTTATAGAGTGCAACAGAACAGAGCTATGTAAATCCATTAGAATTATATGCTCAAAAAGTTTCTCGTCAAAAGGTTAATGGTGGATCATCTGCACTTAAAATCCAGACATGGTCAGTTGTGGTAATGTATCCATTTTTCAATTTTAATCCAAAAAAAAAGAGAGAGAGAGAAGAGATACATAAGTTAAAAACTGGAGTTATTTAACGTATTTCAATATTTTCAATATTTATAGGAAAATATTAACGGAAAAAAAAAGAAGAAAAAGAAAGGTACATTGAGTGTGGGAGGTGATATAGTGATATATGCTAGTGAATCAGACAAGGTATTTTTATTATTATTTTTTTTCCTTCATTCTAAAATTCATTTTTTAAGAGATTATTTAAAATATTCAAAAAAAATCATTTTTCTGATTTCCATTTTTCTTAAAATAAAAAAGGCACCTGTTCAGCAATGGAATATTAGTGATTTGGTCGATATTAAACATGAGAAAAAACGTGTTCTGATATCATTCGGTGGTGCTAGAGCAGCCAATTTCGATTTTCAAGCAAACAACAAAAATGAAGCGGAAGCCATTTATAATAAAGTGCACGAAAATATGAAATTGCCAACAGTCGATTTGGAATTATCGTCACCCACAAGGTCAAGTATAGATCTTTCATCACTTCCTTCACGGCAATCTTCGATTCATCAAGAGCAAGAAGAGGAGTTGGAAGAGGATCAGGAACAGGAAGAGGATCAAGAACAGGAAGAGGAAGAGGAACAAGTAGAAGAGCAGGATGTTGAAGCAGAAACAGATGAGGTTGAATTATCGTCACCCAAATTTTGCGTTGCAATGTATGATTTTGATGCTCAGGGAGATGATGAGTTAACTGTACGCGAAGGTGATGAACTGTGGATTATTGATGATGTTAGTAGTGGGGATTGGTGGAAAGTTCGTAAAGGCAAAAAAGAAGGCGTTGTACCTTCCGCTTATATCGAAGTATGTATTTAGAAAACCCATTTTACATATTCAAATGCTTACTTATATAATCATTTATTCAATTTTCATTTGTATAGATACGCGAAGATAATGTTGTTTATGATGATAGTGCTGCCATAGAAGCGCAGAATAAAAAAGAAGAATTGTTAAGAAAGGAAGAAATGTTAAAGAAGGAAGAAATGTTAAGAAAAGAGGCAGAAGAACGTCGTAAAAGAGAAGAAAATGAGCGGAAACGACGCGAGGCAGAGAAAAAAAAGTTATTAGCGGAAGAAAAACGCAAACAAGCGGAACTCCAAGACCAAAACCCACCAGAATTACCAAGTATGAACAATTAGATTTATTCTCTTTTATAACATTATTTCGATTTCTCTCACACGATAAAAATTTATAGGTCGACCACCTATTCGTTCAAGACCATCGTTAGGTAAATTCTTTTTTAATTAATTTGTTCTAATAATTTATATAATTTATATTCATTTTACTTAAATACTTTTACTAAATATATAAAATAATAGAAAGTGAAGCGATGAAGAAAATTCAAACCCCTACCAACCGTGCACTGCCAGACAGACCAGCACAAGCACAGTCCAAATCTAGTATGTTTTATTATACGCGTATATTCTAGTTATATTCTTGTTATATTCCATATTTGATGATTAATTTATTATTATTATTATTATTGGGTAGAACCCATACCATCAAAAACGAGAACATGGACAGATAGAACTGGTGCTTTTAAATCTGAAGCACAATTTATCAAATACGAAGATGGAAAAGTACATCTTCATAAACTCAATGGTGTTAAAATTTCAGTACCTGTTGAAAGAATGTGCAAAGCAGACCTTCTTTATCTAGAGGAGGTTACGGGAGAGAAATTTGATGATAGAACCGATGATATTCCTTTGGCAGCTATTGCCGCTGCGCATAGAGGCAAAGAGACTTTAACAAACAGTCGTAGGGCAGATTATGATTGGTTTGATTTCTTTCTCAAAGCTGACGTTGCACATGAAGATGCGTTTGAATATGCTCAAGCTTTTTTGCTTGAAAAAATGGATGAAAGTTCGATTCCAGATCTGAACCGTAAATTGATGAAAGGTCTTGGTGTGAGAGAAGGAGATATAATTCGAATAAATAATTATATTACCGAAAATTGTGCTCCGTCAAAAAGGAAAAATGTAAGTTTCGGGGCTACTAGTATTATTCCGGACGAAAATTCTGGAGAAAAGAGAGATCAAGCTTATGCTAAAAAGGTTCAGGTAAGCGTGCACGTAATATCAAATCTATTTTTTATAATTTTTCTGAATTGAATTTCAAATAATTTTTGGTTTAGAACGAGGAACATGAAAAATCTCAACCTTTATCGGAATTTGACCGTAAGATGCAAGAGAAACGTGATGAACAATTGGCCAGAGAACTTCAGGAGGAGGAAAATCGAATAGCTCGTAGTGAAGGGCGTAAAGTTCCAAAAACCGCTGATATATACGGTAACTTGGATTTAATTATTCAAAAAGAGGAGAAAAATGTTTCACAAAAACCTGCTCCATTATTATTTTCCGAAAATAATGGTGTATTGAAAAACAACACCAAAAAAGCACGCCCACAACCATCAAAGACAGCACCAATTCAGATTGATGCTAGCAGTTTGGTTCCATCCAAAGAAAAGATTGATGCTGCATTTACACCATCAGAAAACGATAAATTCGAGAATAATGCTTGGAAAACAACCACACCTGTAAAACCTGTATCTGCATCACCACCACCACCTCCACCGCCACCACCACCATCATCATCATCAAAACAAAACCTTTTGACTGCAAATTCATCTATTTCAAACTTCAAACCTCCGCCATCCCTACCGCAACCCCGTCAACGTTCAGTGTCTCCTTTATTATCCCAACAGTCAATGGCAAATTCAAATTCTGCTTCTAAATTTAGTTGGGGCTCAAGTACCCCGGTTTCCTCTGCTGTATCCCCAGTTCAATCACAAATGGTTCTGCAATCGTCTATGATTCATTCACAAGCTCCGCCACCGCCACCGCCACCAGCACCAATCGTTGTACCGCTTAATACAACTCTTCAACCACCATTGGTTCCCACCAAGCCAGTGCAAACATCGCAATTTAATACACCAAATCCTTCTCAAAATTCTAATTTACTTATGAACAATTTCAATAGACCAAATCCATCATTCCTCAGTACTAGCCCGAACAACTGGAACAATACTAGTAAGTCAATTTAATTTAATTTAATTTAATTTGTTATTAAAATATATTGTATGCTATATATTAAAACGTTATCTAATTATTATTACGTTATTTAAATATTAAATTATTTAGGCATATCATCAAATTCAATAAATTCATTAAATTCATTAAATTCATTAAATTCAATTCCTACATACAACAAATCTACCGAAATTAATCAATTTAACCTCAATCGACCAACATCCTCATTCAATTCACCTTCCCCTCAACAAACGATCCAACAATCTTCCCAATCTTCAATGTATGATCCTCAAAATGTCTTTGCATCAATGAGAGCTGGTCAAATTGGTCCCAAAATACCGCCAAATTTAACCGATGGTAATTTAAGTTATTATTATCATCAAAATTATTCGAATTTTTAATAATATTTCTTTTCTTTTTTTTTATGTATTTAATTAGTTAATAATGATAAGTATTCTGCGTTTAAACAAGTGGACCCTCAAGCTTCAAGTGTCTTCACCAATTCAATACCTACTAACCAAATTGGTAAGAGCTATTATTACTAAGTAGAAAAGGAAATTGTTTTCAATAGTTTTTTTTTCGATCGTTTTTAATTGATTTCTTTATCTATAAAAAATTTTATAACAATAAGGTTTAAATCAAGGTGGATTGAATTCATCAACGTGGAATCAAACAGGAGTAAATACATTTAATCCAGGCGTTCCTCAAAATAATAATCTTGGTTTCCCTAATCCCGGGTTTGGTTTGGTTGGATCACCACCACAACAAATAAGACCAAATCAACAAGGTTTTAATCCTACTGGATTCGACAATAATCCACCCTATAATCAATATAATCAAGGAGGGTTTAGTTCCGGATATAATGGTCGACGGGTAAGTTTCCTGCAAGTTTTTTTTTTGTACGGTAACTATTTTGAACTATCTTTAAGTATTAAAATTTCTTTCTTTCTTTATTAACAGTGGTAACGTTATATATTACTTTAAAACACAAATTACATAAATTACATAATTACAATTAATCATATTTATATATTTATTTTATCATTTATAATAGACAATTTATTTATTGATATTTTTTTTTTAATTTTTATTGTATTTATTATGCATTTTATTGTTCAAAATTTTTTTATACATCTCAATCTTTTCATTACATCATACAGATAAACTTAAATATTAAAGAAAAACCATCTTTTATAGAATTTTATTGCAAAAATTTTTTATTTTCTTAAAAAAAAATACACAAATAAGTGAAGATATAAAATAAACATTTTCTTACAGCAGCATGGTCTGTTTTAACTTTGCATTCTTGGATGGATTGAATCAAAAATTATTTGCATTTAAATACTTTATTTCCACCCAAATTCCTCTTAATATATCCACAATGACTACATGTTTTACTTATATAACTTCAGGTACAATTTTACCAAATTCTTCCACTTTAGATACCAATCATTTCCTAAATCTAGCATGTACCCAACTTATCATCTTTCTATGAGTTAAACCATGATGCAGTTTTTTTATGTACTTCATCTACTAAATCTTTAATGCATCTCCTTAAGCGCACTTATTAAAGTTACATTCTTTGATGGTATTTTATACTGGTCGAATGAAGAAAAATAGACAAATTTTTTGGATATACAAATAGGCAAAGTTGATTTGTGCCAAAAATTTTGCCAATTTTGATCAGGGTATCAAGAAGACATAGATAAAAAATATGTTTGATATCATTGTCACCAATGATACTATGGCCAATTGTGAGTAAATAACAAATAAGAAAAGTGTTCCAGGATCAATGGCTGCAACATGATTTCTTCTGCGAATAGACTTTCCATGCACCTATATAAACATTCAACATCTTAACTTCCTCTTGTACATTAATTTAGAGTCCATTTTAACTTATTTGTGCTTGTTGAACCTGTAGGTTTGCCATTAATCAAATGGAATGGAAAACTGAAAAAGGTTTTCTAGTTGACAAAACCTCTTGAAGTTTTATCAAACTTCATTATATAATTAATATAGTTTTATCAAATATAAGGTAGGGGATGGTATTATGACGCAGGTAGGTAATATGACGCACTATATGATGTTTTATATGTATTATTATATAACGCGTCACATTACCTACCTGCGTCATAATACCCTCCTCTACCTTATACTGTAAGTTTATAATGGTAATCATGAAATTAGATTGTATCAGAAATTATTTTGAGTGAATAAAAAATTCCAGAAATTTGTGCGGACTTTATAAATTTCCTGATGAAGAAACAAAATTTCTGTATCCATTATATTTAACTAATTATAAAATATTAATAAATATAACAGAATATAACAGAATGTAACGGTAATTTTATATTATAATTTTTAATTATTATTATTTTTAGTTAAATCTACGTTTCAATCTTCTCAATGGAAAAGCAAAAAAATAGCAATGGCCTCATCGCTCAAAACGAAATGCATTTTCTTCTCATTCTCCTCGTTTTCTTCATAATCTTCTATATATTCGGTTTCTCATAAGAATATTTATAAAGAGGCTGATTCCGCCAATTAAAATTGCAACTTTTGATTCTCCATAAACTAAAAGGTTTTGGATCTAAAGCAAAGTGAAAAAAGTCACTGTGTATTAAAATGTTTCTGATAGAATTCACGAAAACTTAAGACATGTCGAGGATCTGATTGATTTGAATACATTTTATTTTATTTATTTATTATTAAATATATTATATTATATAATATGAATATACGGATTAACCAATCGTGTGACGTCACGAGCATGATTTTCGCGCTCAAATTACTTTACATGGAAAAGGTAATTTTTATTACTACCTAAATTATCCACTCATTGTTATCAGAATAATGCCTTATTATAATCAAATCAATCTTTGAATAAGATCAACACTAACTTCATCCCATGATTCCTTATCAAAGAAGATTTTCTAATTCGTTCATCCAACTGGAGTAAGAGTATGAATAATAGATGGAATACATTCATTGTATCATTCTTTAACCTAAATTATCCATAATTAATTGTTATTTAATCAATATTAATTTTATCCATAATTAATTGTTAATAAATATTAAATATTTGATCAATATTAATTTTATTACCTCAGATTTAAAACTTTTGTTAATTACAACATCCAAACGTTGTAAATTGGATGTGCAACCACCCGGAATTACAGTGTTTTTTTCTAACAATTTAATTTTTTTTACAATATGTCCACAAAAAAAAATCCAGCCAAGTTTTAAAAGCTTGGGCTTAGCTTGACTTGCTGGGTTCATGGGGTTTAGTCTCACATGATTAGACGACAAAAAAAAAATCATAAATTACATCACTAGCCCAAGACTTTGTTTATTTCAAAATAAAGTAAGACTGTGCTTGGGTACAAAAAAAGCGAATTATAAATTGTTAGTGTAATATTACATTGTTGCCTGAAAAGAATTTTCTAAAAAAGTATCAATATTTATTTGCGGCTCCGTCATGATAATTATTTTTATCATTAAGATACATTCGTGTGGATAAATTATAAAAAAAAAATTATACAATATATATAAAAAATAATAGTATCTATTTTACATGTATTAACAAACCCAACTACTATCTTTTTTACTAGGTGGTTCACTACTCTTCCACCAACTACTATCACCCATACATTCATATATAGTAGATAATGTAAATCCTCTTTTTTGCAATATATCAATTCCTTTTGGACCTAATTCGTTACAAGTTGTTTCATGAGTATCATGATTTAAAATAATATGACTATTGGGGGGTCCACTAAGATTTTGATATATACTTAAACTAGATTCAACACCCAAAGCAGTATCGCCACTATCAACATCCCAATATACAATTGCATATCCTTTCACTCTTAGAATCTCAACTGCACGACTATCCCTTTCACCAAAAGGAAATCTAAAATATTTAGGAATTTTGCCTATTATTTTTTTAAATACTTCTTCAAGTTTTTCTATTTCATTGTAGATAGTTATTTCATCAATACTTCTGAAACCAGGATGTGACCAACTGTGATGCGCTATTTGGTGCCCTTCGTCAACTGCTCTAATCAAAACATCCGAAAAATCATAAATGCATTTAAAATTTTTACCGGTAATGAAAAAAGTCGCTTTCACATTTTTTTCTTTCAGATGATCTAACAATTTATGTGTATACTGAAAAAAGTTACAAATTTGGTTAGTGAAATTAAATAAGGTTAAATAGGGTTGCATAAATTAATAAAATTGAAAATTAAAGTTTTATTATAATAAATTAGAGTTAAAGTTAACATACATCATAAAGTCCATCGTCGAATGTGAGTCCCACATACCCGGGTTTAGAACAAGTATAGATTTCCTGACCTGGATAGACTACGGGAATAAATGGTAGACATTCAATTGATGATATAATAAACAACAATATGGTCGAAATTAATAAAAACATATTTCTTTGAAACATTTTGTGAGATGATTTGCTTTATTATAATTTTTTTAAATAAATTCTGGAGAAAATTTAGGAATCATCATAAAGAATTTTCGTGTCTTTTTATAGAAATAAATTCCAATCGTTTCTTTCATTCACATCCTTAAGTTTTTGTTCAACTGATATTTTTTTTACAAAATACAAAGAATGATTAGAATAATAATATTTTTTTGTGATCACAAGGTAACGTAAAATCCATCTTCTGACGAGATTATTCTTTTTTGGCGTTCTTTATTTTTTTAATTCATTTAATCAAAATAAAAAAAACATATCCTTAGAAATAAATTATAATATTACAATGATTATTAATGATTATTCTAAATTAAGAGTATTGTTTATTTAATTCTTAAACTATTACAATACTTTCTGGTTTGACTATACGATCAGCTACTCATATAACCAAAATTAGCAAAATTATTATAATTATTATAATTATTATTATTTTTTAATAATTTCTTTATTTTTAGATATTAGAAATATCTTTGGGCATATTAATAACACACTTAACCCTTAACTCTGAGGAGTAGAATTCGCGTGATTTATCAGGATATCACACACATATAATATAAACAACTACTATTGGTTCAAAATTTCATATAAATATATAAAATTAAAAAGTACATTTTCATAAATAACAATTTAAATCTCAAAAAGTTCATGAATATATAAAATGGTCATCTTTCAATACATTTGTAGTAAAAATCAAATATTCAAGCAGTTTACTTTGACCAAAGTATTGTAAAATTTAAGAAAATTGTTTATTAAAATAATGCCACTCTAAACTATTGTGTTATAAACATTGTCAAAGAGAATGATGGTTTTTTTTTTTGAAGAAAGAAAAGAGAACGAGCTTTAACTGACATATTTTTAATAATATAAAAGGAGCATTTTATATTACATGTGATCCGATCACATTTCCGGAATTAACTTTCCCCTTGATGCTACGTAATAATTATCTTTTACAACATATGCATCAACGATCAAAACTTTAAAATATGGATTAACTATTGAATTTTGACGTATATATCCCTTTCTCTATAAAAAAAAATTTCCTTAAAAAAAAAAAATCTATTTATAAAAATTAATTTTAAAATTAAATTTAAAATAATAAATATAAATTAATAATATAATAATATAATAATATAATGATATAAATTTATATATAAAAGGATTAAATGCTTTGTATTTGTATTTAGGGATTAGTAAATACAGGACCAATTAGGAACATCATCTAAAAAATTTGAAACTCAAGCGCGCGGAGATATCTTTGTGTGACATGCTGGTAAAAAGCTGCAGTCAAAAATAAAGTTTATTTCCTTTTTTGCATATATAATGATCTCTTTATAGTAAATTGGAATCTTTGTTTTTTGACATTTTTAATTAATAATAATTTTTTTAATTTTTTTTAACAATAAAAAAAAATCTCAAAAGAACAGTTTTAAATAATATTATGGGGCAAGGTATTTTATTTTATTTTCAAATATTTAATTGCGCGATAGTATGAGATATCCATAGTTAATATCCTATCATGCGATAGATAAACCATTTTAAAAAAAAAGATTTTCAAAATTTTAAAAAACTGTACAATATGAGACATCTATTTATGATTATGTTTGGATTACAATATTAGGCTACGATACGATAAAAAAAAATAATAAATAATTTAATTTTTAATTTGAAAGAGGTGTAATTAAATAATCATCTAAAATCCTGATCGATCCATAAACTTATCAACGAGAAATAATTGGCTTACAAGTGTCGTTAAACTTATCAACGAGAAATAATTGGCTTACAAGTGTCGTTAAACTTATCAACGAGAAATAATTGGCTTACAAATGTCGTTAATCAGAACCTGAAACTTCTTTTTTTTGACGCAAACGTGGATCACAAAATATAAAACTTTGTTCGATAAATAAACTCATTTTTTTTTTATATTAAACGTAATAACTATTTTTGGAATTATATCACATAAAGCATTCTTTATTTTCTTTGCCCGCGCATTGTGAATTCAGCTAGCGCCTATTCAAGACTGTGATTTATAAGTATATTGTAGTAGAACGAACGCATAGAACTTCTATGCGCATTTTGTAATAGTATAAAGATTTTTATGCGGAATTTATATTACGTGTGAGAGATGTTGTATTAGTCTTTCTTTTTTTGGTTTGGCAAAAAAAAAAATGATAATAAGAATTGAAATTTTTTGTAAGCAAATTTGCTTTTTTATAAGTTTAAGAAAGAAATATAAGAAAGAAATGGGGAAAATCAATTTATTATTGTTTCAGGTAATGAAGTAATGAAATTTTCATGTGTTGTTTATTTCGTGAATATTATGTATAAAAAAAAAAAAATAGTTCATTCCCTCCGAGATGAAATAAAATAATGCTATTGAAACAAGATGAAACACTATATAATAAAATATAACCCTATATAACATTATATAACATTATATAACATTATATAACAATATGAAACATGGAAATGTTATGTAATATTGTTAAATAAAATAATAATAAAAATCAAAAAATACAAATTAAATATACAATTAAGTTATATTATTATTACTATTATTATTGTTATTATTATTATTATTACTATTATTTTTATTATTATTACCACCATCAATTCTAAATCTATGTTTAAATTCTGATAAGAAAGATTTTTTTTCTTTAATATTATTTTTATATTTATCATTTCCTTTAAATATTTTTCGTGATGGTAAAGATGAATTTATTAAATGTGAATGTGGGTATGAAAGTGGACGTGAACGAGGATGTGAATATGAATGTGAATTCAAAGCTTCCTTTGATTCTTTTGGTATTTCGTACTGATCTATTAGGATAACAATAGATAATAATGATGATGAATTATAATATATATACATAAATATATAAAAATATATAAAAATATATAAATCTAAAAGCTAATTTAATTACCATTATTTGTAGTAATGACTTCAATATCTACATTCCGATGAGATTTTCTTGATGATGATCTTGATAAATTTCTTGAAGGTTTTGTTGTCTTTATTGTAGGATGATAAGAAAAATCACCAATAATATTTGAACCACTGAAAGTTGATGATGATGATCCAATATTCGTTTTCCGACCATCTGTTAAAAAAGAAAATGATGATGACACTAATTTTGATAATCTTGTTCGAGGAGATGATGATGGTGTTGGTGGTGGTGGCGATGTTATGCGTTTACGTGATTTTGGGGATGATTTATCGTCTAAATAATATATTGTATATAATTTAAATTATTAATATATTATTATTTTATTATTATTATTACCATTATTATTACTATTATTATTATTATCATCATTATTATTATTAATTCAAGAAAATAATCATAGATATAAATAAATATAAATAAAATAAACAAAATATATGGAATATATGAAATATATTAAATAAATAAATGTAAAAATAAAATTTTATTAAAAAATAATTTACACAAAATTTGGCCAAATTCCAAGTCGTTAAAGTTAAGTTAAAATGGTAATGCCATATATATATATATAATATCATATATAATATTAATATTTTTTTCTTTCTTTGTAATTAAAAAATTCAAATTCTAAAATCCTTCCCATAAAATAATAATAATAATAATAATAATAATAATTGTCAATAATCCCAATAATCCCTAAAATAATAATAATCCATAGAGTAAAAGTAGTAATAACAATAATAATGATGATAATAATGATGATAATAATGATAATAATAATTTGACTAATAATTTATATCTTCTCCATTCCTTTCTTAATGATTAATTTAAAACAAAAAATAAAATGCCAATTTATGAAATATTTTATTATACATAAGGATAAATGACTTCATTACCTTCAACCCCACTTCCTTCATTTCTTTCATTACTTTCGTTTCTTTCAATTTCAATGATTTCATTTCTTTCAATGATTTCATTTTTTTCATTGTTTTCATTTTTTTCATTGTTTTCATTTTTTTCACTTCTTTCCTTTCTTTCCCGATCAAATTTAGTTTTTTTACTAGGTAACGTTCTACTCCTGACTAATTTACCAGATCCACTACGATTTAATTCCGATGTTGAATCTTTTATTGAAGGTTTTCTTTCAATTTCTGATTGATGAGGGTCAGCAAATGGATCACCATTCTGATTAAAATTATAATTGTTATCAATATGATAATAATCATCATCTTCTTCATACATAGAAGTTCTAGATGGTGAATCAACCAAACTTGATCTTCTTTGTTTAATAGTATTAATAATATTATTATTATGGTCGTGTGATTCCATTACAGTAAATTTAGCTCCAGTTAAATTACGATTGTTATTATGATCATTATTAACATCATTATTATTATTATTATTATTATTACCTCGAGGAATTTCACTATTATTATTATTATTATTATTATTATTATTATTTGGAGCATTATATAAAAAGTAACTTTGATAATCTATAAGAAATTCTACTACTTCTTGTGATAATTTATATTGATCGGGTGCCATATCATGTGCGGGATGAGATAAGATTCCTGGTTGAAAAATTGATGCCAAATTTTTGGATGGCATTAAATTTTGTGTGGATTTAGCTGAAAAAACCGCAAGTAAATCGAGAATGTAAAGAAATAAATGTTGATTTTCTTTAGGTAATTGATTAATTAATTTTTTATAATTTTCCACTCTACTGGCTTCATCTTGATAAGAGACTATAATAAATAATTATTTAAATAATTATAATAAATAATAAATAAAATTAAACAAATTAATTAAATAAATAAATTAAATAAATAAATCAATTAAATAAATTAATTAAATTAAATTAAATTAAATAAATTAAATTAAATATAAATAAAAATTACCATGTATTTTTCGAAATGCTTCATACCAATGAAGTGGAATTACAGGATTTGGTAAATGATTTAAATATCTCCGTAATACATTTGCCGCATCATGAACTGAATATCCCTCCCAAGTTAATGTCTTTCCATATAATGGAGGTGAATCAAAAATTGTTTGTAATTCCCTTATCCTTTTAGCTGACCCACTTAAACGAAATATTCCTTCCGATTGTGTGGCTATTATTTTTAAATATATATTTTTTATTATTTTTATTACCATTATATTTTCATTTTTTGATCAATGATTATTATTATTTATTATCATATTGATTATATTTGATTATTCTATTCTTTTTATTATATTTGATTATTATTATTATTATTATTATTATTATTATTTTGATCATATTCATATATATATATATACACATATTGATTTATTTATATATATGTATATGTATATGCTCCTATATAAAATTGTATAGACTGAATAAATTGAATAAACTCTAATGAACTATATAAACTATATAAAATTATATTATATATAAACAAGATAAAAATTTATGAATCACCTTGTTCTTTCAAAAACTTTCCACATTTAGCTACAATTGTCGGTATATATCCATATTCAATTTGAGTTCCGTCCGGTTCTGCCATGCATATAGGTACTTTGGCATATTCTAATCCTTCCGTGAGATTAACTCCAAATATTGCGCGATCTCCTAATATACAATGTATATTAATGAATAATAACAGTTAGTAAATGATATTAATTTGTAATGGATAATGTTTTTTAATGATAAAATGAGTCATAATTCGATAATGTAATAATAAATGATTAATAATAAATAAATTAAATAAAATAAAACGAATAGAAAATTTTTTATATACCTCTATCTTTTTCATCCCTACTATCACTCTTAGCTGTAAATTGTCTCCACCATGCTTTTAAATTAGCTTTGGTGGGTGGTGGTGATAGTTCAAGAGAGTTGTGTGCCATGATTTAAAAAAATAGATTTTAATGATAAAAAAGAATAAAAACAAATGGTGGAAAAAAATATATATAAAAATAAATAGAAATAAAAATAAAAGTGTAAAAATGTAAAGAAATATATATATTTATTTATTTTTATATATGGAAAGCGGATACATATAACGAAAGTATTTATTATTTTATTATAGATAGAAATTTGTGTGTATATATATATACACCAGAAATAATTTAATAAATTAATTTTAAATTAAAACTAAAATTAACTCATGCTAACCTAAGAAATTTCAGAAATTACAATTTTAAATTTTCAATTAAAATTATAAAATTTACAAGAGATTTTCTTGGAAAGCAAATAAAAAAAACCGAAAATTACAAGGATTACAAAATAAATTTGATTTAAGAATAATTTTTGTGTTCGATAATTTAGGTAATTACACAGATATAAAATTAACATGTAAACCAAGAAAGATCACTTGCATTAAATAAAATTACTTTGACTCCTTTATTTTAATGTTTTAAGTCCTTATAATCCTTTTTTAGTTTATTTCTTACTCAATTATCTAAGTACTCAATTATTCAATTATTCAATTATTCAATTATTCAATTATTTAATTATTCAATTATTTAATTTTTTTTAACTTATTCGATTATTCGAATTTTTTTAAAAAAAATAAAGGATTTAAGTGTTTAACCTAGTTTTAGCAATGGAAGCTATAACTTCAAGATTTGAAGAGAGCATAGGAGAAAATACCAACCGCTTTAGTGGAGAGGTATTATTATTATTTTATCATTAGGTATATGAAATTTTAATAATGTTTCTTTCTCATTTCTTTGTCTCGGAAAAACTTAGTTTAATAAGGATCCCAAAAAAACCTTTAATGAAGATGAAGTTAAACACATTATTAAAGAGGTAATTAAAAATTTTTTATTAATAATAATGATATTGTTATTATTTATCATACATTATTATTATTGTGATTATTATTTATCATACATATTATTATTATTTATTATCATTTATTTCACAACATACTATCATTTACATATTTTTCATTTATAAATAAAAATAAATGAATCAAAAATAAATGAATCAAAAATATATAAATGAAAAAAAAAAATTATATCATTTATTTTTATTTATCATTTATTTATTTATTATTTTCATTTAAATATTTTCGTATTTCAACATTTTAGGTGGTAGAGACCACAATATTACAAGATTCAGCGTATCTCCATAGTAGAGTATCAAACTGGAATGCAATTATTGTAGAACATGTAACAAAGAAATTGGCTGCATTAAGTAAATCTTTCAAATATATTGGTAAGTTCTATATATATATATATAGATTTTAGATTTTATTTTTGGATTTTATTTTGATATAATAGATATAGATTATAGATTTTATAGATGTGATGGATATAATGTTATGTTTTTTATTTTGAATGTTGAAGTTGAATGTTTAGAATTAAAAAATTGATTTTCTTTTTTTTTTTCATTACAAATAAAATAAGTCACTTGTACTATATTTGAAAAAAATGGAGCTGGTATTCATGCTACTACTACTTGTTATTGGGATAGTAAATACGACGGTAAATTTATTGATTTTATTTTTAATTAATTTTATTATTTATTAATTTTATTTATTAACATTAATTTTATGTTTCACTAATAATATAATTGATCAATTTAATAATTAATCAATATAATAATTAATCAATATAATAATTAATATAATTAATCAATTAATATAGGAAGCACCACTTACAGGCATGATACCAATAGTATGTATGTCATAGTTAATGTTTGGGGATTATGTGTATAATAATATAAAAAAGAAACATTGATTTCTATTGATTTTGGAATCATTTGTATTTTTCAATATTTAATAATGATAAATTATTACATTTATATCATATTCATATCATAATTTTATTACATTTATATCTTTTTTTTTTTTTTGCAATGTTATTAATAATTTTAATAATTTCTGATGCTACTATTAAAAATTTATTGATAATTGATGAGAATAAAATGTTTATAATGTTTACAATGTTACAAAATATGATATATATGTTAAAAAAAATTATTGATTCTATGATATGTTATTTACATGTTAAAAGAAAAATAAATAAATGTGAATATCTAATAATAATAAATAAATAAATAAATAATAATATAAATATATACATATAAAATATATTTATTTATCTATGATATACATTATAATACACGTTAACAAAAAATAATGTGATCTAAACGTAAAAAACATACATATATTTGTATATATAATTTATTTTATTATTGTTATTATTTATCGTTTAGGGGGTTTTTTTTTTGTGGTGCATAACTTTGTTTTGTTTTTTTTTTATCTTAAAATTATTTTTATTTTTGAAAAATCTTAATATGATAGAGATAATTGTGTGGAAGTGATAAATGTGAGAGGAGGTGATAAGGTAATGCTTCTTTTTTAATTATTCGTCATATTTTTGTTTGAAAATCCAAGAATTTCCTAATACTCCGGCACCTTGGGCAGCTGCCATTCGATAATATTTAGCAGCTTTCTTCATATCCTAAAATAAAAATAAATAAAATAAAATAAATAAATATAAATATAATATTAAGAAAAATGTATGTATATTATTATTAAGAAATATGTGTATTACCTTTTTAACACCTTCCCCGTGATAATAACAAAATGCTAAATCATTTTGTGCATCGGGATCACCTAAATTTGCTGCTATTTCAAAATAATAAGCCGCATTCTGCTTTTTCTTGGGTACACCCCATCCGTGTCTGAAACATACACCTGATTAAGGAAATTAAAAGAAAATCAAATTATTGGTTAAAAAATCGTGTTACATTTGAAAAATATAAAAAAAAAATAATAAAAAAAAAAAAAA
>PQFF01000298.1:442873-505406 GCA_003547095.1 Diversispora epigaea | reverse complement strand
AATAAAAAAAAAAAAAAAAAAAAAAAAAAAAAAATAAATAAAATAAAATAAAATAAAATTAAATAAATAATAAATAATAAATAGAAAATAGTAATAAATATAATAAATATCGAAAAATAATAAAGAGTAATATAAATAAAACAAAACAAACGAAAAAAAGAAAGAAAGAAAGAAAGAAACAAAGAACGAACGAAAAAAAGAAGAATTAAGAAAGAATGAAAAATTGAATGAAGAATGAATGAATGAATGAATGAATGAAAGGATAAAATACCTAATTCATAAATTGCCAATACTAATTCATGACAAGCAATACTTGGATTTGCTGCCATCGATTCGTGAAGTTCGGAAACAGCTGATTCTGCAGCTTTTTGTAAACATCTTACAGCGAGTTTAGCATTTGGTTTACATCCCCAACCATGTCTTAACGCGATACCATATAAAAATAATCCAAGTGGACTATCCTTGTCAGCTGCTAATTTGAAATAATAAGTAGCTTTCTCTAATTCATTGGCTTCATGAAATTGTATGGCTTGCTGTATAAATTCGTCAGCTTCATTTTGTCGTTGAGCAATATTTAATTCTTTATCACGATTATTTTGATTATTACCGTGATAATCCTGACTGCTACTACCACTATTATTACTGTGATCACTCCTTAGTGATGGTGCTAAATTAATGGTAAGATATTTATTATTATTATTATTATTATTATTATTATGGTCGTGTGATTCCATTACAGTAAATTTAGCTCCAGTTAAATTACGATTGTTATTATGATCATTATTAACATCATTATTATTATTATTATTATTATTACCTCGAGGAATTTCACTATTATTATTATTATTATTATTATTATTATTATAATTCATTTGTAGAGGAGAATTATTATTACTATTATTAACTGATAAATGATGACTATGACGATTATTATGATTATGAACGTTTGTATCTATTTGTAAAGTGCCAGCACTTCGGGATGGTTGATAATTAAAAGAAGCCAAAGAAGTATTTGAATCGTTCTTTAAACTTGGAAGCATAGAATGACGAGTAGCTCCCGTTGTTCGTTGATGATTACTATTCCACCATGAATCTCTTTTCTTTCTAGAAGATTCTTCTAACATGCTAGAACTTGAACTTGATTTAGGTAATAATCCAAAATTTTTATTTTTATTTTTATTATTATTGTTATTATTATTATTATTATTAGCAGTAGTAGGCGAAGGAGGAGAAGATAGAGAAAAGGAAGATGATGATGCGGAAGAAGGAGAAGTAGAATTTGATAAAAAGAAACGTTTTAGTTTAAGCATTGTGTATGAAATGAAAAAATAATAGCTTTTTATAAATAAATAAAAAGTATTCGATAAGTTTGAATGAAAATTGATAGTAATAATAATCAAATCGAAGATGATTATTGAGTATATAAACTGATAATTATTGCGGATTAAGACAATGTAAAAAAAATAAAAAACCAAATTTGAAAAAAAATATGTTTGAGGAGACAACGATAAAGGTTCAAAAGGTTATCATTATATATATAAATAAATTTGTGTGTTAAAAATATGTAACATATGTAAGACAGATAAGGTTATACTGTTATAAGATCCCTAAGAGTAACAGAACAACGATATGTAATCACATATTACATATATTAAATATATATTACATACATTATCCGTCACTATTTATTTTATACTGTATATGCATACCATGCCTTACCTATATTACTATATATATATTACTATATATGTTACTATATATATATTGCTATATATTACTATATATATTACTATACATATTACTATCTATATTACTATCTATATTTTTCATATTATATTTTTCATATAATCACCTCACTAAGTTATACCAAAGAATAATATGTATATGTTTAATATAATCTAATATATATATACTAAATAGACAGGATATCATATTATAAATAGAAAAAATGTAATAAATATAATTGGATAAGGTGATATATAAATTATTTACAATAGGTAAATGTAACAAAAATAATAATTCCAAGTAAATACTGTAATCCCAAGAAGTCTGATATATATTTATAGATTTCGGAAATGGGATCGTGTGATCAAAAATAGTTACAATGTAATTAATATAATCAAATAAAATTTAATATAATCAAATATAATTAAAGTATAATTAAATATAATTAAAATAGAATCGAATGAGCAAATGGAACGAATGATGATCCAACTTGATCAAATGATTAAAAGAAAAAACAAAAGAAATTCACAAACAAATTAAAAATAAATCGATATACGAATAATAGGATTATTTTTAGTGACTATTACACTATTTCTACAATATTACACTAAATTCAGCGCGAGGGCTTTCTAAGATTCAACTAATTTTAACTAACTTTAACTAATTTTAACTAATTTCAACTAATTTTAACTAATTTTAACTAATTTTAACTAATTTTGGGATGTTAATTTGGGAGATATGTAATCTATGTAATTGCTGAATATGTATGTGTAATTTTGGTAATTTTACGTAAGTAATCGATCATTTCCTTTTTTGAAAAATTAATAACATCTATACATTATATCTACGGCGCGTGAACGTATGCTATGTTTGTGCTTGTGTTAAACTTTCCATACACATAAAAGAACAGATAGATAGGCATAAAATATTAACTGAAAGATTTCAATTTAAAGGAAATCGAAAAGAAATTCAGGTCAAATATTTTTTTTTTATTGGATAATTGAAATAACAAAAAAAAAATTAATAATTGACGTTTAAATAATTATTAAAAATTGTCATTCAAATTTTCATGACTCTATCTGCATTGCATATTGTATTAAATCTCCATTACATATTTATTCTATTTCTACTAAATATCTTTTTTGATACCTTGCTTCTCTAATAATAAAAAACTATGATAAAAAAAAAATAATCTTTAAAATCGATTTTGGTAATATGACTTGTTTAAGAGATTGATCTGCATGTGAATAATTTTTTCCGTATTTATATTATTAAATTCGGAATCCAAAATGAAAAAAAAAAGTGATTGTGAATATGTGAATAATACTCTTCATCTTGGCAATTATCAAGAAGCAAGACTATATGCTAGCTTCATTGGGTTACTTTATAAAAAGAATTCTCTTTATGAAAATAAAAATAATCTTGCATATTTTTTTATATTTGAAACAATAACGAATTATTCATTGAATTATTATTCTAACAGTATCATTGTAAAATAATACTTTCTTTACATTAGGATTTTAGGATTTATAGAAATATGGTGTTTACAATGCAATGAAGCAATAAAAACTCGTGAACTATATGAAAAGATTTGCAAAAATTGAATTACCATACTGTGTATTTTTCAAATATAGAAAATAATTTAAAAAAATACAAAAATTAGTTAATTATCTTACTTTTGTCACCAACAGGAAATTAAGTACTCTTTTGAAAGAGTGCCTTTATTGAAAGATTATCCATATTGTACATGTACAGAGTTGGTTGGAGAGTTTTACTCTAACTTTTGTGCGGATTGTGAGTTTGATGATCTCCCAAGAAATTTTATCTGTTATTCTTGTTAAACAACAAATAAATTTTCTTTTAAATTTTAATTAATTTTTTTTTTAATATTGTAGTCAAATTTTCTGGTTTATATTGGAACGGATTTTATTGGATAATATCCATAATAAGTTTTTCATTAAAAATTAACTACGTTCGAAAAAAAATTTGGCATTTGTTTATATCACTTGTACAAATTTCCTTCTTATTTGGTGATTACTACCTGTATCACAACCATTACAGATTTTGACAATTAAAAATTATCTGTAAGTCTGCAATCCTGTAATGTTCTTCTAATCATGTCATCATTTTGAAAATTAGTATATGATTTAAACGGGAGGCACAAAAGAAAATATAAAAGTGAGAAAAATTAGAGATACTGGAGAAGAGATGGAGCAAGTGGAAGAAAAAGGTGTGAAAGTGAGAAGAAACACTTTGTGTTTTTGGTATTAAAAATGTATACTATAAAGTATAGTTACTATATATACACAGTATCTTTAAATTCAAAAGTAGAGAGAAAAAAGAAAGAATAGAGAGAAGAGATGAAAGAGAAGAATGAATGAATGAAGAGAAAGAAAGACAAGATAGAGGAAAGAGAAAAAGAGAGAGAGGAAGAAAAGAAAAAACTGAATAAATAAAAATAAAGGTTTTCGATATCAATAACCTTTGTAAATATTATATTTATGTTAGAGGTATTCGAAGGTTATTGGAGTGAAATACTTTGAAGACTTATATTTAAAAAAATTTATTGATGAAGTAAATATATTTTTAATTTGATTTGATTTAATTTGATTTGATTTAATTTGATTTAATTTAATTTATTTAATTTAATTAATTTGATTAACAAATTTTATTTTATATATTGTATTTTATATTTTATATTATTTTATAAATAAATAGATAAATAATCTTATTCAAATTTGATTATCAAAATTCTATATATACATGAAAATATATAAATTTTTATAATATTTTAAAACAAAAATAAAAATTATTGTTTATTAAATAAATTTAAACTTACAAGGATTACTTTTGTAACAGTGATGTATTATATTTTATAATTAATTAATTATGCATTTTTATTACAAATTTATTATAATAATTAAATAAAAATTCTGACAAAAATTACTTTTTGAACCATTTTAAACTGGTTCAAACTGGTTTAGTTCGGTTTCAGATTGATATTTTTAATTTTGGTTCTAAACTAAACCAGTTCTTAAATTTTAGTTTAGTTTTAGTTCAAGGTTAGAACAAAATTTGCTTAGTTATCATAGTAAAATTTTTAAAAAGTTATTTATTTTTAATTAAAATTTAAAAATTTATTTACAAAAATTATATTTTTCTTTTCTTATTTCTTAATTTAGTATTATCTGACCTATCCATAAATTGCTCAGGGTCCTGTTAGAACCAAACTGAACAGTTACATTAGGAATTTTAATATTATTTTTTCACTATTTAAAAAAATTTACTGTTTTATTAATTGTAAATAAAGAAAGAAATTAATAACTTACAATAAAAAATTTTTAACATAAATATAAAGTTTTAATTATCAATAATACATATAAAAATTAATTAAAAAAATAGATAAAAAAGTTTCAGATTTCATTTTTTTTTTTAATTTAATTTGATCTGAATCTGAAAATAACATAATATAAGAGTTTAACCAAAACTCTTATTTTGTTAAGGATGTGTGTGTGTGTTGAGTTAATCCTATAACTCCATTTCAATGAAGAAGCTAAATATGTGTGTATAAAATGTGAATGTAATGAGTTATAAAACTCCAACTTCAACTAGAAGTCAATGTGTAATACTTAAGTAAAAGCTCTACTTCAATACGAAGTAATAAATGTAATTGTTAAATTATATGAGCAAGAATTTTTCTGTCCTTCGTTGCTCTTTATTATTACAAGTTTGATCTTTTTATATAAAATTACATATTCGTATAGTAGTACATAATTAATGATAAATAAATTTATATAATTGGAAGTAATCTTAAACCTTAAAACTAAAATTTAGATTGGTAAAAATCATGTGATAAGATAATAAGTATATAATATAAATATAATAAAATAAAAATAAAATATATACAAAAATAAAAATAATAAAAATAATAAAAATAGAATAATATCAGAATAAAAATAGAACTGTTATATATAATCTGATTTAGATCTGTGATTATACTTGCATATTAAATTATTTTGGGGTCCCGAAATTGCAATTTTGAGAAAAAAAGTTGAAATAGTTTTTCGTAGATGATGAAATTATTTTAATTAAAACCCAAAATTTTTTGACTACCCAGATAAATTTCTTGATTAAAGATATATATAATTATGTACTTTTTTTACTTTCATATATAAAATAGATTTTGCATAAATTTAAAAAAGATGAAATACCTTAAAAATCCAAAATCAATTTTGAGAACATGTATATCTGTGATAGATTAATTTGCAGATCAATTAATATTTGAATATTTTTGCAGAATCCTATTTGAAATTAAATCATATAAAAAATTAATATAATTAACAACAAAATTTCAATTAAGTTAAAGGTTTTTATTTTTAATGACATATATAATATAAACTATAGATATTGTTCAAATTATTTTTTAAAATTCCAAATTTCAAATTATTTATATAGTATTAAAATCTCAAATGTCAAATGTCAAATATAATTTCAAATCTCAAATTCCAAATTCTGACAATTTGGATAATATTTATAATATAAACACAATAAATACTCAAAAATTGACAAAATTTTTAATGCAAATTAGCTTAGCCTATTTATAAATTACAAATTAATCACAAATCTCCTTACCTATTCATAAATTGACTAAAAATCTCCTGCCTATTTACAAATTAATTACAAATCTTCCTGTTTATTTGTGAATCTTCTTGTCTATTTGTACCAAAATTTTGCTTATTTTTGTTTATTTAACTAGTGATAATATTTGTGAAAGTTATTGATACCAAAAACCTTTATTTTATTAATAAAATATAATATTGCAAAGGTTATTAATATCAATAACTTTCAATAACCTTTATTTTATTATAAAAAACAAAACAAATTTTATATATAAAATAATTAAAAAATAATTTATATATAAAATTTTAATCTTTAAGAGTTAATTTCTCTATAATTGCTAATCTAATCATCATAAAATTTGGTATACAAGTTTTCTTTAAGAATAAGTGTCTATTATTTGATTATTATTATTGCAACACCTTTGTATAGAATTTTATTCAGAATTGAAATTTTATTAAGTGATAGTTTTTAATGTTGATCTCTCATTTGCAAAAAAATTAGTGTTATTATTTGATATCAAAAAATTTAAAAAAAATTTCAAAACTTAAAAATTAAAATAAGTATAATAACTATTATTGTAAAATTAATTGTTCAGGAAACAGTATAAAATATTTACCTCTTGCAAAAAATCATTTTTATTTGTGATATACAGTGACTTACAAAATTACTGTAACACTTGAATTTTTGTCTTTAAAAAATTCTATATCGCAAATGATCAATTTTAAAATAATAGTTTCTATACTTATTTTAATCTTTGAGATTTGGAGATTTTTTGAGATTTGTTTAATAACAAATTAATAATACCAATTTTTCAGAAATGAGTGATTAACATGGTGAATTGTCACTTAATAAAATTTCAATTGTAAATAAAATTTTATACAGAATAGTTACAACAAAAGTGATTATAGGGTTAAATGTCCTTTCTAAGGAAAACAGGTATACCAAATTTCATAACAATTGGATCAGTGGTTACAGAGAAATTAACTTTTGAAAATTGAAATTTTATATATAAAAAATTTTTTTTAT
The DNA here is from genome assembly GCA_003547095.1 of Diversispora epigaea. Lineage (NCBI taxonomy): Eukaryota > Fungi > Glomeromycota > Glomeromycetes > Diversisporales > Diversisporaceae > Diversispora > Diversispora epigaea. The sequence continues at coordinate 498,035 of PQFF01000298.1, read as the reverse complement.
TTATTTTATATGTAAAATTTCAATTTTTAAGAGTTAATTTCTCTGTAATCACTGATTCAATTGTTATGAAATTTGGTATATCTGTTCTCTTTGAGAAGGACATTCAACCCTATAATTACTTTTGTTGTAACTATTCTGTATAAAATTTTATTCACAATTGAAATTTTATTAAGTGACAATTCACCATGTTGATCACTTATTTCTGAAAAATTGGTATTATTAATTTGTTATTAAACAGATTTCAAAAAATCTTCAAATCTTAAAAATTAAAATAAGTATAGGAACTATTATTCCAAAATCGATGGTTTGCGACATAGAATTTTTTAAAGTATACCTGCTGCCGAAATCCCAAATGCCAAAATCCCAAATCCCAAATCTCAAATTATAATTAGTATTTTTTGCCGAAATCCCAAATCCCAAATCCCAAATACTAGTAATTTGTGCATTTTGGCGTCTCAAATCCCAAATTATTTGGGATTTGGGCAACACGTATATTTTAAAGACAAAAATTCAAGTGTTACAGTAATTTCGTGAGCCACTGTAGTGCATTACGTCTTAACCCGACAAAATTTTAGGTTAACTTTGAAAGGTATCTATTTTTGAAAAATCATATTTACAAAAAAAAAATACCATATAAAATTGATAGTTTAAGTCAGGATCTTTTAATCTTATGTGTTAAAATTTTGATTAATCCTTTTTTTAAAAAGTTATCAGCTTTTGAAAATATAATATTTTATTAATGGTTATATAATAAAAAATATAAAATTGAAACAAGATTTCATGATAAAAATTGTAAAAATGTTTAGATAATAATATTGATTGCTGTGTATGTAAAATTTTTTTTTTACAATCAAATTTTATGGGGAAAAAATCATGGATATAAGAAATTGTCGAAAATACTAATCATTTATTTTTATTGTTTCCAAAATTTTACTGTAAGCTCAATTATATAGAAATGTATTGGGGATCTGTCAAACAATATATATGATTATTCTTTATCAGCATTAAGAGAAGCAGTTCCATGTAGTTTAAATAATGTAAGTTTATTTAGTATTAAAAAATTTGCACAAAAATCATTATGATTTATGAATGCATATAGACAAGGTTTAAATAGACAATTAGCTAATTATGCAGAAAAATATAAATCACATCATAGAATTCCTAATGTCATTTTAGAAGTTGACCAATTAGAGAAGGAATTAAATAATATTTAAAATTAATTATTTTATTATTAAATAAAAAATTTTTTGTTCATACAAATTTTATTATAATAAAAAAATTTTTTTGTACTTTGCGCAAAATTAATTATATAAAGATCTGCAACCAAAAATTGAAACATTTGTCAAGTTAAGACGTAACGCACTGTATTATCAAAACTTTTTAAACGAACATCTTTTTAGACCAGCTTTTTTCTTTATAATAAATAATCAATCCATCAAGCTAATTTGCTATATATTGTGTCAAAACTCCTTTAGTAAGGTACATTATATGATATTTTTAAGTCTGTTAAATGGAATCCACTCAATAATTTCTTTATGGCCATTTGCATTTAGTTGTAAATTTATCAATTTCTCTATTTTCACTTGCTTATTTATCAAATTCATTTTGAAATCATTTGACATTACATGGATTGCATCAATTATTTTCATTATTACCATAACTAGGATCACTGATAATTAATTAAAGAATTGTTATATGATATCAATAATTATAAGTCTAAATATTCACTTCCTGTAATATAATATTTAATATATGTAATTTGTTATTAGCAATAAATTATGATTTTAAATAAAGTTTAATATAACGATATGCCTACTCTTCCAATTTTTTTGTTTGCCATTTCTTTCATTCATTTCATTTCTCTGATTTCTTTAATTTCTTTAACTCTTTCCATTTCTTTTCTTTCTTTTTTTCTTTAATCTCTTCAACTTCTTCCATTTATTTTCTTTCTTTAGAAGTTTCAACCTTCAAGATACTTGAAACACTCATTAGCTCAGAAAAAGTAAAGCAAGATATTATACTTTTATTATGCTTTTCTGATTTTAAATTCCAAATGGATCTTAACTATTATAATTAGTCTTTATTCTGCTGACTAAAAAGTCATTTTAATAACTTTAATCCTAACTTTATATAAATTATTATAGATGAAAAAGTTGTTCTTTCTGGATTTGATTTCAAGATTAAACCACCTTATTATTTAATAGATATAGATGACATATTTTATAATAAAATTATGTATTTTTAATGATTATAACATTAGATAAAAATCTATATATAATAAATACATTTACTTTAAACTTTGGAACTCTCTTAGAAAAGTATTTTTAAAAATATTGATGCTTTAACGATAAGTGATAAAAAAATTTGAAAGGAACCAAATCTGTGTAATTTGGCAAATTTCAAGGTCATCGGTATATGAAGTGAAAAATAATCACATTGTTTTTTTCTTCACGTTTTAAACGTCGAAAACAAAATTATATTTATATATGATAAGAAAATTTTCTTTAAAAAAAAGTTACCAAAACGCGAAATGATGAATTTGGTATTCGAATATATGTTTATGCGTTGATTTCATTAATGTATTATTAATAAAAATAATAAAGCAGGTAATACTCGTTTGAAAATATATTTTTAAAAATGTTCATAATTAATAGCAGAATAAATTGTAAGTTTAATGAAAGAATGAAGAAACGGCACAAATTTTGGTGCAGTTATATTATAAAGCCAGTTCATTGAGAAACGTGTTATAAGTACGATATTTTGAGTTGTCTGAAAGTTTTGGTGCTTCATGCCAAATTAGGTAAAGAAATTATGGGTGGTGATATGATATCAGAACATTTCTATAAATTGTATGGACAAACTCATCACAAAAGGCGAATAGGTTAACGGGTATGTAAAAATAAAACAGGTAAAACATATAACAGATTATATTTCGAAGTTCTCATGTATTTTTTTTAAAATAAAATGTTTTAAACTCCCTTTGTCTTGTGTGTCACGAAGGAATTTCCTCTACGGGTTGAGAAGTCAAGATTTTGTAGTGATTTAAATATTTCAAATCATCCCTTACAATTGACTACACCGTAATCCGATAATACAGTAAATCTATCACATAATTCCAAAACCTATTTTGTAATTGCCGTTTCTTATGACCTATTCAATCATATCATATACAGCAACGTATAATGGCAGAAAACAGAAATTTTTGATCAAAACATAAAATATGTTTACCAGAATCTTTCTCTGGTGGTGTATCTCTAAGTTTCATACTGGTTGGTTCTCTTCTCTAAAGGAAACCATTATGTAGAATACGTTCATTGTAAATCATTACCTCCTTCCATGACTTCAGTTCAGTATAAATATTACCTTGTAAGCATTAAGTGAAAAAATTTGACATTCGGGAGTCTTCTGTACTTGTTCCATTGGTCCAAATTCTTCTTCTCTTCAACTGCAATAATAAGTTAAATAATGAACTTTCATGATGCAACAAAGATCTTAATCAATAACTTGCCTTTTCTATCTCTAATTCTAGCATATTCAATTCAGATTCCATTTGTACTGAAGAAATCTGGTCTCTTAAATACCACATTTTTTTATTTTCATTATCAGTGCAACATTCGAATGAAAAAAAAAAACAATAATGTTAAATAACAATCCAAAGAATCTAAAAACACATTTTTGAGATGTAGGTGGGAAGAGAGTCCACAATAAACCACAGGCACCAGGGCTCTCCCCCAAATGGCATTACAAGCAATGAGTTTAGCTTAAGGGAAACTTTCTTATCCAGACACCACGGTCCAGATCCAACGTTCTATAAAACCCGTTCAACTTACTGTTTTCGGCTTAGTCATAGAGTACATTAACACCATCATCATCATAACATGATAATAATACTTTCTTTTTAATTCTGTAATTCAAAGATTATACTACAATCAGGATTTCTTCCCATGTATATTTTACCCAATTATATAAAAATTTTTAAATATTTGGTGATTATTTATTAAATTTTTGATTATAGACTAGATGCATTGTACCAGTGTACCAGTGGGTAATTAATTTATCAAGGTAGTAAAAAAAAAATCAGTTCAACTGACCTTTTTTTATTCAATAATAATTGTTTTCCAATAATCTTTCATACACATCTGTTGTGAATTTAATACAAATTTATCAATATAACCGTATCGTACTAGATACTATTGCTTTAAATATTTTTTAGAAAACAGAAACAGGGCAGATCACAAATTGTTGGGACCAGGTAGNGGGAAACTTTCTTATCCAGACACCACGGTCCAGATCCAACGTTCTATAAAACCCGTTCAACTTACTGTTTTCGGCTTAGTCATAGAGTACATTAACACCATCATCATCATAACATGATAATAATACTTTCTTTTTAATTCTGTAATTCAAAGATTATACTACAATCAGGATTTCTTCCCATGTATATTTTACCCAATTATATAAAAATTTTTAAATATTTGGTGATTATTTATTAAATTTTTGATTATAGACTAGATGCATTGTACCAGTGTACCAGTGGGTAATTAATTTATCAAGGTAGTAAAAAAAAAATCAGTTCAACTGACCTTTTTTTATTCAATAATAATTGTTTTCCAATAATCTTTCATACACATCTGTTGTGAATTTAATACAAATTTATCAATATAACCGTATCGTACTAGATACTATTGCTTTAAATATTTTTTAGAAAACAGAAACAGGGCAGATCACAAATTGTTGGGACCAGGTAGAGACGTGCTTGGAGTTTCCCAACAATTACACCCTCAAATTCAAGTAGAGACGTAACAGAAGGCCCCTTCTGCAAATATATTGAAACATGATTGCCTCCTCCTACAGAGTTTCTGTTAACACATAATTTAATTTTTTCGTTTCTTATCGAAATCATCTTTTCCAGAGGCCTTCGAGTAAATCCCATTTAAAATAATGCAATGGTATTTTATGATTCAAAAATTCACCATATGACTAGTTTGTTAAGGTCGATTTTCTCAAATACATTTTTAAGGTTAATAAGATTAATACCTTCCTGTTTTTTTTTGAAAATTTAAATCATGATTACCAAATTGTACACATTATTATCTCGCAATGCTTTCGGATATCAAAAGAGGATCGCTCAAAGTTGAAATACCCAAGTTGTATCTACTCTTATTTTTATTAATTAGAGAATTGCAAATAAACTTTGACCAAACAGATTACTGGAACAGAGTTGACGTACTCTATGACTAAGCCGGCGGCGGTAAGTTGAGCACAGTACAGGTAGTGTAGTAAGTACGTTGTCATGGAAACGTTGAGCCAGGCCGCGTTGTCTGGAAAAGAAAGCTTAACCCATTATTTGGGGGATGGGCACCTACCACTCAAAAATGTGTTTTTTTCTAGATCCTTTAAACAGTTATTGAATATTTATTGATTTTTTTTTCATCAACGAATGTATTACGCTTAGGAAGGCTTTCTCAAAACACCCAATGCCTTTAAAACGCTTGCAGTTCTTGAAGAATTTTATATCAGATATCAAGGTAATATATGTTTCACTATTATTGCAGTTGAAGACAATTTGTAATTATACAAATGATGTCTAACTTTCCAATTCAAATGTACATAGGAGATGTAAAATGAAAAATTCCGAATGCACATCAATGAGATTTTAGTTGCGGGAATCATTAGATAATTTGGATATTGTGATCAATAACACAAGATACATACCAAACTTGTAATCGCTATTGTAACTTCATTGTATATAATTAGAGAAATTAGAATAAAGTGTTTTTCTTAATCTCAAAAATTTTCTTGTAGTGTATTTACGTTTATTAACACTAATAAAACACACGAGAAATATAGCTTTATATAACACACAATACAACACACGAATTTTAATTTATTATTGTATATTGTAATTCTTTTTGATATTACAAATAATAATAATAATAATTATACAATTCGAGAACTAATTAATAAATAATGAAAACGTGAAGAGGTTTTAGGTACGGACGGTTTTAATAAAAACATAAATACTAGTTTTATTATAGTTATTATAATATAATTTATAATTTCATCAAGTTTCAATAATAAACGTTAACAGTAAATATAAAAATAAAATAAATAAACAAATAAATAAATAAATAAATAAATATGAGTGTTATCCACAATTTCTAAAAAAAGGTGAAAAACTTGTGATAACCTTCCCGCAAGAAATGAAAATAACCTTTTAATTTTTTGTCTTACCTAGAATTTTCAACTTTCTCTTTATCCAGTATTATTTCAAATTAATAAATTAATTGTTGATTTTGGTAAAAAAAAAAAAATCTAGAGTTATTTCTTTAACAACAAATTAAGAAAAGCAAAAAAAAAACTTGTAGTAAAAAAACTTCTTTTTAACAATCATTAAGATTTTCCACCAGCAGAACGAACATTTCCACCAACACTACTTCCACTGTGACTATGACTTGCACTGTGACTATGACTTGAAGATCTAGAAGATGCAGCTTTAACTGCGCTTTGATTTACTACATAACCTAATCCAATAACCGTCCAAAAAGATAAACTTTTCGTATTATTATCATCATTAGTAGTTGTAGTGATAGAAGTGGTAGTAGTTGTAGTAGTAGTTGTTGTCGATGTTTCGGTTTTTTCTTCATTTTGAGCGATATTTTCATTATTTTCATTATTTTCAGTACTTTTTGTGGTATAAGTGACTAAGAGAGGGAACTATAATATTTATAAATAATTAAAGTGAGAGAGAGAATTGAGAGAATAGAAAGAAAGGAAAAAAAAAGATAATACCTTAAATTCTTCAACTTCCGATAATGGAGTAATTTCAACAATAATGCTAGTATAATTCCCACGTCTTTCATAAATGCCAATATCGTTTTTGGCATTTGCACCGGAAGAAGAAGAATGAGAACGAGATTTAGCGGAAACCAATTCCGGTTCTTCATATTCCCATATATCATTATAAGGTGAAATATAAAAATTTGGAGCAAGTATTTCAACTTTTCCACATTCTAATGATGGATGATTATTATTATTGTTGTTGTTGTTGTTGTTGTTGTTGTTGTTGTTGTTATCCTTATTATTGTCATTATTATTGTTGTTGTTTTTGTCATCAACATTATTGTTATTATCATTATTATTATTATCATTATTATTATTATCATTATTATTATTATCATTATTATTATTATTATTATTATTATCGACATCAGCCTTCAATGCCAATTCAACATAAATTTCCTCATCCGATGGATTAGAAAATTTTAATACTATTTGAGTTTTTTGATTGAGAAATAGTTTTGGTAGACTTGCTATGGTGATTTTAGGAATGCTCGATCTATTAAAGAATATTTGACATTAATTATTATGGTTTAATTAATTATTAATAATAATAATATGTAAAATACTCACAGAGCAACAAGTTTTATTTTAAATCTAGTTGCTTGAGCTTTTTGTTCAGGTTTAATAAGAATATGTCGACATGAACGACATCTTTTTATTCGTTTTGTACGAAGATGAATTCTTTGAGGTTGAAGACGCCTAAATAAAAATAGAATAAATATTAATCAGAATAATTAATTATTATAATTATTATTTAATTCAATATTTATACTTACTCCACTTTATAAGGTTGATCACTAAGTTGATTCATTCTTTGTGTCAAGGTGGTAACTGTGAATAATAATAATAATTATAATAATAATAATAATAATAATAATAGTAATAATAATAATTATTATTATTATAAGAAGAAAAAAAATAAATATAGATCTGATTAGTATAAAAATTAATGTGTGACATGATTAAATCAAGCATAAATTAAGCATAAATCAAGCGCATAAATTAAGCATAAATCAAGCGCATAAATCAAATATAAATCAAAACATAAATCAAAACATAAATCAAAACATAAATTAAGCATAAATTAAAGATTACTAACTTTGATTAATAACTTTTAATTGGGCCAAATCTTCTATTAATCCTGTGTCATTTTCAACTTTAGTAACAGCTTCATAATCAATTAAATCATCAGTTTTTTGTTGATTATGTTGATGATTCCCTGAAACACCACCACCACTGCCACCACCGCCACCACCACCACCACCACCACCATAACGACTACTAATGCTCATTCCAGGAATTGATAGTAATGAAGATGGTAGTGAAGTAGATGGAGTGTTTTGACGTAAATGTTTTTCAAAATGTTCTTTGAGATGATCAAATTCTTTTACATCTGGTTTTTCATCTTCTGTCTTTTGTAGTTGTACTAATTATATTGATTTATATTGATTATATTAATTACATTGAATTATAATAAATTATTGTAAAAATTAAAAATTAAATAAATTATTAAATAATTAAAATAATTAAAATAATTAATTACAAGCTAATCCGGTAGCCTTTTCAAAATTCATTCCTATTTCTTGAGAATCCCAACGACAGACTCCACATGTTAAATAAAAAGGAGCTCCATTTGACATCATACTCAAAGATGAAGGAATAGTGGTAAAGGATTGTGTTTCGGCAGAAGCTGTAACGGAAAGTGTATTTTGACAAATTGGACATTGAAAGCAATTACGTGCACATCTATAATGTGATTATTATTATTTTTATTGAAATTATTTAATTGAAATTATTATTTAATTAATTGAATTGAAATTATTATTTAATTAATTGAATTGAAATTATTAAATTTGATTTGATTTAAAAAATCATACCTATTCCTTTCACTTTTAACACTTGCAGTTGGAACTTCAAATAAACAATTTGGACAATAATAACAAACTATTTCTTCTTGTACACATCTTGGACAACGTACTTGATGACAAAAGTCACAAAAATAAAGTTTCGAGATAGGAAAAGTGGAGAAGTTTACTTGAGGTGAGTTGACATCGAATGGTGGTATTTTAGGTATTTTAGTTTTTTCGGTTATGGGTTCGTCAGTTGTGGTAGTGGTGGTAGTAGTAGTAGTAGTAGTAGTAGAAGAAGAAGATTTGTTATACACGTCTGGACAAAGACAATGATAATGTACGTATGCTAGTTGACGTGTATCTGGTAAAGTAGACATTTTTTTTCCACCTTTTATTTCTCTAATAAGTTTAATAAGTCAAATAAGTCAAATAAGTCAGGCGAGATGTAACAACTGACGATCGTGTAACTTGCGAGACACTCTCCTGACTGACATGACATCTTTGACACTCCCCCCAATTTATTTATAATTTATTGTCGTCAGGTGAGATCGATCGTACTACAATACTACAATACGTAGTAGTATCCGAGGTGACCACTGTAAATTGAATTAACTTCTATCGACTAATCTAATTAAATAATTAAATCAATTAAATCTCTAAATCGAAGTAAAAAAAAAAAAAAAGAATTCTTTTAATTTAATTTAATTCCTTGGAATGTCATGTATTGATTCCAAATGTAGAGAGTCCATTCTGATTACATAAAATATTATAATAATNAGTAGAAGAAGAAGATTTGTTATACACGTCTGGACAAAGACAATGATAATGTACGTATGCTAGTTGACGTGTATCTGGTAAAGTAGACATTTTTTTTCCACCTTTTATTTCTCTAATAAGTTTAATAAGTCAAATAAGTCAAATAAGTCAGGCGAGATGTAACAACTGACGATCGTGTAACTTGCGAGACACTCTCCTGACTGACATGACATCTTTGACACTCCCCCCAATTTATTTATAATTTATTGTCGTCAGGTGAGATCGATCGTACTACAATACTACAATACGTAGTAGTATCCGAGGTGACCACTGTAAATTGAATTAACTTCTATCGACTAATCTAATTAAATAATTAAATCAATTAAATCTCTAAATCGAAGTAAAAAAAAAAAAAAAGAATTCTTTTAATTTAATTTAATTCCTTGGAATGTCATGTATTGATTCCAAATGTAGAGAGTCCATTCTGATTACATAAAATATTATAATAATAACATATAATCATAAATCTGAAATTACATACAAATTACAGGTATATACTGCATACGTTCTTTAATAAACAATAATAAATTATAATAATATGCAATAATCATAATAATAAACAATAATAAATGGATGATAAACGAATAATAAACGTTAATATTTAAATAATTATTTTATATCTTCGTTATTACATATTCTTTATTTATTATATTCTTTTAATTATTATTACATATTCTTTAATTATTCTTTTATAGGTTATATATATAATCCGGGTTATATTCTTTTTTGTTTGAATTCCAACCCTTTTATCCCTTTTTTCTTTTATACATTTATACATAAACATTACAAACTTAAAATATATTTAAATGCACTATTTATATATATAGTATACCAGTATGGAATCTATCGATACAATAGAATTAAAATAATTATAGAATAACAATATAAAAAACGTTTAAAGTAAATATATATGCATTACTTAATTATTTTATTCGAATAGAATATTTATATTGATTTATAAATTTATAATTATATATATATACACTCCATTCATGAACCCTTCACTCCCTTTATTATCATTATTATAAAAAAAAAAAATTATTTAAAATCGTCTCGGGAAATCTTTGACTATCAACTTTTTATTTCTTTGACACTTTTTAAACCCCCCAAGACGATTTAAATAATTTTTTTTAAAATAAATAATAATTTAAATCTAAATATAATAACAGAAGATAGTATGAGTCGAAATTATTATAACACAAATAGTATAAGTAATAATAATTTTAATAATAATATAAGTCGAAATAATAATAGTAGTAATAATAATAATAATAATAATAATAGTAATAATAATAATATGAGTCGAAATAATCATAAAAGAAATATGAGTCGAAATAATAATATAAGTCGCTCTTCTTCTCCTCTTTTACCTGGTGGTTTAGTAATAGTAGAAAGAAAACCAAATTTTGGAAGTAATGGTAGAAGAAATAATAATATATCATCATTATTATCAACTATTTATAACGAACGTATAGAAAAAACCNAATAGAATATTTATATTGATTTATAAATTTATAATTATATATATATACACTCCATTCATGAACCCTTCACTCCCTTTATTATCATTATTATAAAAAAAAAAAATTATTTAAAATCGTCTCGGGAAATCTTTGACTATCAACTTTTTATTTCTTTGACACTTTTTAAACCCCCCAAGACGATTTAAATAATTTTTTTTAAAATAAATAATAATTTAAATCTAAATATAATAACAGAAGATAGTATGAGTCGAAATTATTATAACACAAATAGTATAAGTAATAATAATTTTAATAATAATATAAGTCGAAATAATAATAGTAGTAATAATAATAATAATAATAATAATAGTAATAATAATAATATGAGTCGAAATAATCATAAAAGAAATATGAGTCGAAATAATAATATAAGTCGCTCTTCTTCTCCTCTTTTACCTGGTGGTTTAGTAATAGTAGAAAGAAAACCAAATTTTGGAAGTAATGGTAGAAGAAATAATAATATATCATCATTATTATCAACTATTTATAACGAACGTATAGAAAAAACCACGAGTTTTGATTATGAAGATTGCGAATCGACAGTATCATCAAATTTAGAAGAAGAAGAAGAAGATTCGAAACTTGCACAAAAAGTATCATTATTACGTAAAGAAATTGAAGCAGTAAAAGATAGTTTATCTTGGTTACAAAAAGATCATAAAAAAATGTTAAATGAAAAGAAACAACTCGAAGATCAATATTTCGAAGCGAAAGATGAAGTTAAAAAAACTTTGGAAACGAATGAAGATGAATTAATTTCTTGTCAAGAAATATTAAATGCAAAATTGGATAACATCACAACACCAATAATACCTGACGCCATAGCACAAATAGCGCAAATAACATCAGATTTTATGACAGAAGTACCAGAAGAATATGAAGAGATAATGAAAAATTGTGTTGATCATGCCAAAGAATTAACTTTAATACAAACGCAATTAGAAAAGAGTAAAGAAGATTTTAATACATTATTAAATGTTAGAGATGAAATTGAACGAACACTTGAAGTACAAGAAAAGAAATATTTAGAAAGAATAAGAGAATGTGAAGCTGTAACATCAGGACAATCTGGAATGATAGATTCCATGGAAACATTATTAAAAGATCTTGAAGGAAAAATGGATAAATTAATAAATGAAAAAATACAAAAATTGAAACAAAAAGAACATTTAAAGAAATCACATCGACGAAATAAATCAAGTATAAGTTCCATGGCATCAATATCATCACAAAATAGTCAACAAAGTCAACAAAGTCAACAGAGTCAATATAGTCAATATAGTACTACAAGTTTTTTAGCTCATCAAAGACAAAAATCAAATATAAGTTCTTTACTTAATGCTGGACTTTTTAGTGGATGTAAACGACAACAACCAAGTCTTACTACCAATAATAATAATAATAATAATAATAATCATCATCATCAATCATCACAACGACCCAATCATGTCAGTCATTACAGTTGTTCAAGTATTTCTAGTAATAATTCCAGTCATTATCATCATCGACGATTATCAAATTCAAGTTCAGGTTCAAATTCGTCATCACCAGCTTCAGCGATTGTTGAACGAAGGAAAAAACAACAACGAGATCAAGAATTATCCAGACTTGTTATTAATACCAATGCCGTCACCTCCAACGCATCATCTCCCATTTCTTGGTCAAATATTAAAACTTCATCTGATGACGAAAGTGTTGTTTCAACTTCTGAATTGATACCAGCGCATTGTTTATCGCCACCTCATGTAATTTTAATTTTAATTTTAATTTATTTTATACTTTCAATTAAATTTTTTTAAATTTATTTTACACTTTATTAATATTTTATTTCATACTTTATTTTATTATTATTATTATTTACAGGCTAGAAATAAATCATGCACGAATCCAATATCATTATTAACAGATGAAGTAAGAATTCGTCATCAAAAGCGATACAGTAAGTTTTTATAATACTTTTTAATAATGATGATGATGATTATAATAATAATAATAATAATCATAATGTAATCATTAATAGGTCTTGCAGAACGATGGGTAGAAGATGATGAAGTATCAGCATGTCAACAAGCTGGTTGTAGTGTTACATTTAATTTTTGGAGACGGCGACATCATTGTCGGAGGTAATAATAATAAATAAATACTTTTAAATCAATTTTTATTTTTATTATAATTTTATTAAATTTTATTATTTTTTCTTTATTAATTAATATTTTTATAGATGTGGAAATATATTTTGTAATGAACACAGTTCAGAGTCGATGTTATTATTTTCAGATACTGATGATGATTCAAGTGGTGTGTGGTCAAGAGTATGTGAAGGATGTTTTAAAGATAACTAATAATTAATTAATTGTTATCTCATTATTCTTATTATTCTCATCATTATTTTTATCATTCTGGTAATGATAAATTATAAATTGTATAGCATAGTATAATATAATATAGTGCATTTATATTTTGTATAGTATAGGATTTTTATGCCTTTTTTTTTTTATCATTTACTATTATTTTTACTGTTATTAATTCTTTCTCTCTTTATTACTATTCTTTCTTATTTTCTTTATTATTCATTTTATAATTTATTTCTTTTTTTTTATTTTTATTTTTATTTTTTATTCAATGTATAAAGAACATTCATTTTACACATTCACACATTCACACACTCATTTCACCATCACTTTATTCATCATCACATTTTGTATTATTTGTATTTTGTATATTATTTTCTCTATCAATCACCACATAAAAATTTTCAATACAAATTATAGTACTTTGATTTTATTAATTTATGAATTTTATTGTAAAAATACTCCTTTTTTTTTACAGATGTAATATTATACCAATTTAGGTATGATAAATGATTCATAAAATAAAGAATAATATCCATGATACAATAATAATATCATCCATAATTACAATCAATAATAAGAATAATATCAAATGCAATAATAAAAATAATAAGCCGCGATTTCCCTTTTTTGTCATAGCAAAATGCGCAGATGTGGCTCAAATTAAATTACTCTGCCACATATTAAAAAAATAATAAAATTCTTATTCATATTATTCATATTAATATTGTATAAAGAAAAAAAAAAGGAGGATTAACAACTGACCGACCGATTGTGAACGAATAACGAACTACTTGTCAATTAAACAATCAAAAAAAAAAATTCTGGGGTAAAGATTCTCCCTAACGTAAGATAAGGACCTTTTAACGTAAACTCTGTTTATTTTAATAAATAGTTAAATTAATTACCTTTTACAGAAAAAAGAAAAAGATTATTCGAAATGGTGAATTCAATAAGAAAAAAAAACATTGCACTAGCACTAACTATAAAAATTATATATATGGAATAAAATAATAATACAAAGAATTTTTTGGGTTTGNTTACAGATGTAATATTATACCAATTTAGGTATGATAAATGATTCATAAAATAAAGAATAATATCCATGATACAATAATAATATCATCCATAATTACAATCAATAATAAGAATAATATCAAATGCAATAATAAAAATAATAAGCCGCGATTTCCCTTTTTTGTCATAGCAAAATGCGCAGATGTGGCTCAAATTAAATTACTCTGCCACATATTAAAAAAATAATAAAATTCTTATTCATATTATTCATATTAATATTGTATAAAGAAAAAAAAAAGGAGGATTAACAACTGACCGACCGATTGTGAACGAATAACGAACTACTTGTCAATTAAACAATCAAAAAAAAAAATTCTGGGGTAAAGATTCTCCCTAACGTAAGATAAGGACCTTTTAACGTAAACTCTGTTTATTTTAATAAATAGTTAAATTAATTACCTTTTACAGAAAAAAGAAAAAGATTATTCGAAATGGTGAATTCAATAAGAAAAAAAAACATTGCACTAGCACTAACTATAAAAATTATATATATGGAATAAAATAATAATACAAAGAATTTTTTGGGTTTGTTTTTTTTTTTTAGCAAGAATTTCGAGTTTCGAAGAAAATAAAAAAAAAATTTCTTGGAATTTCAATGAAATCTGGGAAAAAGGTTCTAAAACGTGAATTTCGTTTTTTGAACCTTGTTGAATTCTTGTTAATTTCTTGTAAATGTGGGAAAAAACAATAAGAATAATGGAATATGATAAATATAATGGGAATATAATATTGATGCAGTATCCATGTGCCTTTTGGCATACATTAATTAATTCTTGACATATTATTACTATTATTTTATAATGAAAAGAAAGAATGGGAAAGAATGGGAAAGAATGTTAGAATTTGCTTAGACGGCAACTTTAATTTTCCTTGATTTAACTAAATATATATATAATATGTTAACATATGAAAAAATATATATATATATTATATATACATATAACAGATAAATGAACGGCTATGCATTTTGTTTTTGTTTTTTTGTCGCGCCCCGCGACATGAGTCTCGCATTCTAAAAATCTATTCGCCCCTGAATTAATCTTAATCCCGACCCCTGAATTTTTTATGGATTGACCAATAAAACCACCCCTATGCAACATAACAGTGCGACAAACAAACAAAAAAAAAACAAAATCCTATTTTTAATTAATATTTTTTTTTTTTTAATTTAATTAATTCAATCATTAATAGGTTAAAAGATAAACAAGTAATTAATAACACCAACAAGTAATTTACTAATTTAACCTATTAAAAACAAATCACTTTCTTTTTAAGGAAAAAAAAATCATGTTATTGGGTGGCGCAGAATTACCAATATTATTTTTCTCGTGGTTAAAGAGAAATACTTAAAATGCCAAAAATGTGAGAAATGACAGCAAGTAAGTGTAAGCAAGTAATCAAGCAAGTGAGCAAAGCAACAGGTAAAAACGAGGGCATTCAAAGCTTAGACCACTTTTATTTTTTCACTAACCAATTTTCTTTCAAAAAAAATGTTGCATAAATCTTGATTGCATATGTACATAACAGATAATTGCATAATATAATAATAATTAGTTAGAATAGTTATAATAGTTAGGCCATGTTTTTAATAATATTCATAAAATTTGTAAAAAAATGTTATTAATAAAATTTAATAATTTAATAAATTTTAAATAAATTTTAATGTTAATGATTTGTTGTTATAATTTTCAAAATCTTTTTTTAGTTTATTGTAACATGTACTAAAAAATATTTTGAAGTATCTAATTGATAAGATTACATTAGGATTTTTTTTCTTTTAATTCAAGTTCATTAGGTTACATAAAATTTGTGTAAATTATAGCATCAAAGAAAAGTAAAAAAAAGAAGAGGTCAAAAAGAAAATTAAAAAAGTAATGATAATATATTTTACATGTGACAGATCAAATAAGATATATTGAATTTGTTAGATCTTTGTATTTGCTGCTTGCATTGTATCTCTCATTATCTCTATTAATTATTAATATTTCTTTATTCAATTGATCAAATTTTTTTTTTTTTTTGAATTACTTATTAAAAAATTAAAAATTAAATTAAATAATTATTTAGGTAGGAAATTGATGACCCGAATTTTTCAATTCAAGTGTTACAAAAAATATAGCATTATGGCGTTAAATGTAAATTTACGCCAAAGATATTCGCATTGGTTCATTTGTTTGCTGTACAAGAGTATCAATAAGAACACGATAAATATGATAAAAAAAAAAACGGTAAAGTAAATATGGTTAATGAGGTTAATGCGGTAAGGTAAAAAATTTCATTTAACTTTCATTATATATATATATATCTTTTTTTTTCGTGTACTACGGAAAATCTTTACTAACGATATTATTACGATTATTACAATTACTGTCTGTTTACATAGATAGATAAATTTAAAAAATTTTAAAAAATAAATAAATAAAATGTACCACATAATTTTTTTTATTTATAATAATATAATATAATTTAATAAGAATATGAAAATGAAAATAGATTAAGAAATATCAATAAGAATTATATATCGTTTTGGTTATCTCGGACGGGTTGGCGTTAAGGGAAAAAATGTGTATGTATGTATGCTAATTAATAAGTATGTTAATATAGATGATATGTATTAATGCGCGAATTAAAGGTAAAAAGAGTAAACAGAATCACGTTTTATTGATTTTATTAATTAGGAATTGCATAGCAACAACGACAACAACGACGAACGAGTAAGAGGAAGAGGCAGAGAAAGAGAAAGAAAAAGAGGAAGGTGATTGATTAAATTAATATATATTAAATAAATTAAATAAATTAAACACACGAACATATTGAGTATATCTAAAAATGTACACATGACAATACAGTACAGCGCAGTACATTAAGTAATGTTATATCTCCTTCACGCATTTTCGCAGATTTTTTTATATTATTATTAATGTTCTTTTCACGCGTTTGCCCAATTTTAGTATAAATATTTTGGTAGTACCCGCCCGCCATTTTGTCGATATTTTGTCAATGTTGGTCTACATAATGTCGGTTTTTCTGTTTTTGTCGAGTTTCGTCTGTTTTACCGCGAAAAATGTAACCAAATAATAAAAAAAATTAAAAATCAAAAAAAAAACCTAAAAAACATTTAAGAGAGAAAGGAATATCAGTTATCAGTAAATGTGACTTGTTTGGGCGTAAAAGAAATATTACTAAATTTAATGGGTTGAATGATTATATATATTTCTATATCTTTATATGTATTTTACATTTATATTTCTTTTTTTATTTGTTTTAACAAATTAGAAAAATGACGAACAATTTACCTTATATTACGTAATGTAGGTAACTGAAAATGTATTTTTAGTACTTCATTTGAATATTATTTTGGTGTTTCGTTTAAACATTCAAAATTCCTTTTTCTTTATTTTTTCGGTCAACTAAGATGATTATATTCAATAGTTTATTTATTTATTTTGTAATTCTTTACAATAAACCTTTTTTCGAATTAGATTTAATTTAATTCAATTATTATATTCAACTTAGAACATTTTTAATCTTAACGCCAATTTTTACCGATGATAATCATAACTATTATGTACTATGTATTCAGATAGGTTTTTCTTCGGTGAATACCTAAATACTACACTATTATTACCTTACCTACATACATACATACGAATTTATTCCTATTTTAAAAAAAAAATTTTTTTTATTTATCATCACATTAAAGAGTAATGATAGTTTCCAATGTTTTGGAGATCAAGATTGATGAATACGCATGAAGATTTTTCAAAGGTGAGACTTGAATTACAAATATTTTGCAATTTCGGAATTTTCAAAGATTTTTAATGGAAATAAAGTTATAAAAATTATTTCAATAAAATTTATGTCATGAAATATGCAGGGGTTGTAGATTGTAACCCCACATTTTGAAAAATAATCCGTATATTATAAATAATCTTTTTTTTTTTTTTGCAATTTTGCAATGGCAAAATTGCATTGAAAATTTTCCAATGGTAAAATTGCATTGAAAATTTTCCAAATATATAAAAACTTCAAACCATGATCTTTCATTAACAAAGTAAGATAATTTAAAACAATCAATTTTGTCTTTTATTGATTAAAAGTAATGTAACCAACTCTATCACGTTTTTACGTTTTAAAGGGCGTTCAAGGACTATTGTTTCGTAATGTTCTAGCTTGTATTTGTAAAACTCGCACGATCATATTTTTTGCACATTGCATGTTATCTTCAAAGCCACAAATATAGGCTTGAGGAGGAATTTAATGATCCAATCTATCATAAGAGTCAATTATGCATTTGGGCAAGAATTTTGTACAACTCCCTTATTGATATCTTTAATATCTTCCACTTTGGATACATTTATCAATTACTACAAAATCATCAATATGTATCATGCAATCTACAAGATCGTATCGGCGGCTTCCTTCTAACTATATTTTCACACTTTAATCGTATGGATAACCAAAACTGCAGTATTCAAAAAAAAAAAAAAAAAANGGTAAAATTGCATTGAAAATTTTCCAAATATATAAAAACTTCAAACCATGATCTTTCATTAACAAAGTAAGATAATTTAAAACAATCAATTTTGTCTTTTATTGATTAAAAGTAATGTAACCAACTCTATCACGTTTTTACGTTTTAAAGGGCGTTCAAGGACTATTGTTTCGTAATGTTCTAGCTTGTATTTGTAAAACTCGCACGATCATATTTTTTGCACATTGCATGTTATCTTCAAAGCCACAAATATAGGCTTGAGGAGGAATTTAATGATCCAATCTATCATAAGAGTCAATTATGCATTTGGGCAAGAATTTTGTACAACTCCCTTATTGATATCTTTAATATCTTCCACTTTGGATACATTTATCAATTACTACAAAATCATCAATATGTATCATGCAATCTACAAGATCGTATCGGCGGCTTCCTTCTAACTATATTTTCACACTTTAATCGTATGGATAACCAAAACTGCAGTATTCAAAAAAAAAAAAAAAAAACAGAAAACAAATTCATGTACGGTTTTCCTCAGTTGGTATTGATCGAACGGTGGAAATTTTTCCTCGAGTTTCTTCTTGGTGAAAAATTTTAACTTTAATTCTGAAAGGTTATCCAAGTCAAATTTAGTCAAATTTCGGGATATCATCAAAGAGACGTATACTCCCGCTTTAACAAATCCTGGAATACTTCCTTTCCCGATTTTTCACTCGCCGTATGTTTTTTTTTTCTTTCTTTAATACAAATTTTTTTTAAATAATTTTAGAATACGATTATCTATCTTGTTAAGGAAGAAACTTATACACATTATCAAAATTATTTCCTCAGTATTAGTATTAAAAAGAAGTCGGACGTGCATATGCTTGCCTTAATTATTAAAGAAAAAGAATAATGATCTGCATTTTGCATATAATATATTGAAGCTTAAACCTAAATTAAATTTAATTAATTTAATTTTATATCCTTAAATAGTTAAGTTTTTAATCATATGCTATGCTATAAGACGCCATATATGTAAATATCTGCTTTATAAGAGTTAATATAATGCTAAAATCTGCTAGTCGTCACACAAAAAACGACATTATCCGAAACACCGATCGAATGGCATCTATTCCTTAATTAATAAAATTAATAATTTAGTTTATCCAAAATAAACTAACGTTTTGTTAATAATATGCTCTATACGAACTTCTTTTTTGCTTTAATATTATTAATTAAATAATTAAAAATTCTTATTAATGATTGATGACTATAATAATTTCATTTTTTCGTCGCCTGAATAATAATAATAATAATAACTAAAAAATACCCACACGGATCAAATTACCTAATTGTATTTAATAATTGCCGACATGTGTTATGTATGTTATGTACATTCCAAACAAAACGTGAAAATTTTCTTATTTGCTCATTAATTTTTTTCCAGACATTTCCATTTCCATTGTCGTCGTCGTCATCATCATCACCATTCATCATGAAACAACCAAATCCTAATGGTAAAAGTACATTCGATATGTTCCGAATGTTTACACGTACGCCACAAAATATTTGCGCGTGAGTTTGTTGTTTTTTTTTGCTTGTGCTTTTGCCTGTGTTTTGCTTATGTTTTGCGTGTGTTCACTTTTTCTCGAATAGCGTAACATAACATAACGCGACTTTGTTCACATTTTATCAAAAAAAAAAAAAATTTCAAACGAGATATTTTTTTTTATGCATATATTCTCTTATTTATTCCGAATAAGAAAAGCCCAGGTAAAATTTTTTTATTTCTTTACAATTAATAGTACGAGAATTACTGAGAAATTATAGAAAGTATTACAAATAATGCACATAAATATCCAAAACAACATGAATATATATGTCACGCGGAAAATCTTTACATATGAAAAATATCATATGAAAAAGATTCAAAATGTCGTAACATGTCTAAACCGTCGAAACGCCATAAGTCGAATAAGTCGAAACGCCATAATAAGTCGAATAAGTCGAAACGTCGAAATGTCGTAATATGTCGAAACGTCGAAACGCCGTAATATGTCGAATGTCGAAGTGCTGTAATGTGTCTAATGTGTCTAATGTGTCTAATGTGTCTAATGTAAATGTCAATGACGTACATGTGTGTATGTCAAAATCGAAATATCACGTGAATCATATAAATACAATCTAATAACTTATTCGCAAAAGAAAAAAAAATGAATCCTTCACTTTCTATCTCTAATAAAGAAGTTCAATTTCTTTCACAGGTTTTATTTTCTTATTGACTTTTTTTTATTCGTGATATGTAGATATGTTAGAATTAATGATTTAAGGTTATATATTAAAACTTTTTTATTTCATTTTTAGGAAACCACAACTTTAATTGTAAAAAATTTACCAGATTATTCTGAACCCGATTTACTTGATTTTCTTAAACATTATGGACCACAAAATATTCGCCTTGGAAAATCACCGCAATTGGTACATTTTTTATACTTCAATCATGATTTCATATGTATTAATTATATTAATTATTTTTATTTTCATTTTTATAGAAAAATTCGGCATTTCTTGATTTTCCAGATCGTTTGTCAGCAACTAATGCATTTTATAAAATTCAAGAATTAGGAGATATTTGTGGTAAAAGGATCCGTGTAGAGTATGCCTTACCTAGTAAGGAAACTTTAAAGAATAATTGTAATGGTGGGGAAAATTCAACGGAGATGAATGAGACAAGAGAGACCAATCAAACTAATCAAACTAGTCAAACTAGTCAAACTAGTAATCGAAATGATGAACCGATGCCACCACCGCCACCTCCACCTATTCCACCAACACCAGGATCTGGATTATACGCGGAACCTATTGCACCTTCACTTGGGTAATAATCATTTTTACATTCTGAATTTTGTAATTATTTATTAATTAATTAATTATTTATTTATTTATTTATTATGATTATTGTTATTTTTTGTTATTATTTTTATTTTTAGAGTGAATTACCCATCAAATCCAACACTTCATTATCGATATCCACCTCCAACAGTAGAAACTCTTCAAAATATTATGAATGCAATAACAGCTGTACCAAAATTATATACACAAGTATTACATTTGATGAATAAAATGAATTTACCACCTCCTTTTGGTCCAGTAGTACCAGAATCAATTCCATCTTTGGTAAGTATTTCCCTTCACCTCTCTTCTCTCATTAATATTTTTCATCATTCATTTATATTCATTCATTAATTTTAGCTTAAACAAGATGATGAAAAAGAAGTGAATAAGAAACGTAGAAAAAAAGATGAATTATTATCAGAAGATGAATCCGAAATTGATAGTGAAAATGAAGAAGATTTAAAACAACTAAAACGTAATTCAAGGAAGAAAATTAAAACTTCTTCTTCAAATGTACCATTATTAGTACAACCATTAAATACATTAAATACATCACAATCATCACCATCACTTTTAAATGCAACAACAAATGTTATGTCATCAACACCCACCCAATTTTATGACATGTCTATGAATGTTGGAATGAATATTGGAATGAATGCTGGAATGAATGCTGGAATTAATTCTGGAATGAATGTTGTTGGAATTGATGCCACTTCAACATCATCATCATCATCATTATCAAATCATTTAACAATTAAACAATCATCCAAGTCTACTAATAATTGTATAACTATTGAAGAAATTAATAAAAATAAAATGCCTATTGAAGGTATGTCAATTGTTCCAATAATTAATGTCGATTTGGTAATAATAATAACAATAACAATAACATTGGTTTAATTATAATAGAATTACAAAAGATTTCAGTAATGAAAAATTATTCACCTGGTGAACCTAATAGAAATTTATATATTAAAAATTTGGTTCCTAAGAAAGTTGAAGAAAAAGATTTAGAATATTTATTTGGAAGATATTTCAATTCACATTCAGAAATGAAAAGGTTGATTTTTTTTTTTGATTAATCTTTTTAATTATTATTTTTTTTTTAATTTTATTTATTGATTTTTAGTAATTTATTAATTTTAGTACTTTTTGATTGATTGATTTATTAGTAATTTGGAAATTATTTTGATGAAAGAAGGTAGAATGAGAGGACAAGCTTTTATAAAGTTTCCTACTGAAGAACAGGCAACCCAGGCTTTAAATGAATTGCATGGTTATTTATTACATGATAAACCAATGGTTATAGTAAGTTATTACTTAATTCACTACAATATTTAAAATGTTTGTAATATATATTAATATGCATTTATATATTCATTTATTTTATTTTTAGCACTTTAGTAGTAAAGTTCAAAGCAAAGGATAATTCAAAAAATCTAATAAATCAAATCAAATTATTGGTATTTAAACAAATGTGAATTCAAGTGAATCTGTGTAAATTTTTTTTAAAAAAAAGACATTAGATATTATATAGTAGAACAATAATACAGTACCTTAATGAAAATTAATGAAAATAATAATTAATGTAAAAACAAGATTTTTTTATTTGTAAATATGTACTTAAAAAATTAATTTTAATTATATATATATCAAATAATTTATATATAATAAAATTATATTTTTTTTCCAACAGAAATAGGAAAAAAAATGCAACTTTTCAAAAAATATTTACCATAACACTATAAAAAAAACCCCCCAAGATAAAGATGATATTTATTACATACTGACTAAACACGTTTCCTGTACATTATTTTGCAACATAATAAATATAATAAATATAATACTAGTAATATAATGAAATTTGTCCAAATTAAATATTCGGTAAATTCCAACGAAGTCTCTAGAAATCTTTAAAATTTTTTTGGGGACCTAAAAAAGAAATCTAATGAAGTAAATTAAATCTATAATAAAGGCGTTGCTTCATTTGACGTGGATCCATACCTATAATATAAATAAAACAACGAAAGGATAATTTAATATAAATATATATAATATAAACGAATGTGGTAAATAAATAAAGAATTACCTCGATCTTGAATTAATATCTTTACCGTTACTTTTCATTAAATATCTTTCGTAATTATATAAAGCAATAGCTCCTCCCGGACTTAATACCACACAATTCCATAATAAGGTTCCAAATCGAGAAGTAAATTTGGCACCTTCAACTAAATATACCCAATAAATCATAGAAACTCCAACAAAAAATAAATCTGCAAACAACAAATTAGAACCAGGTGCTGATTCACCATTGAAAAATTGAGTAATTAATGTATTAATATATAAAAAGTTATTGTCGGAACCTATATTATATAATGTGAAATATTAGTAAATAGTAATGTAGAGAAAATGAACAAATATAGAGAGAGGATTCAATATTTTACCATGAACCCAGAAATATATCCAAGAATATACGCTTATTCCAAAAAGTAACAAATAATAATTTGCAGCTTGTTTATATCCCTCAATAATATTTAATTCTGCAATTTCAGGAGAAATTTCTTGAGGTTTTCTTTTCCAAAATACCATAGCTAACATTGGTGCAAACTAAATCATATTTAATTATTATATTTAAAATAATATAATTTAAATTCATGATAACAAATTAAAATTATTATTATTATGAGATTATTATTATGAGATTATTATTATGAGATTATTATTATGAGATTATTATTATGAGATTATTATTATGAGATTATTATTATGAGATTATTATTGTGAGATTAATATTGAAGTTAGTAAAAAATTAATAATAATAATAATAATAATGATGATAATAATGATAATAATAATATTTTTTACCTGAAAGAAAATTATACTCCAAAGTTGTAAAGTAGGATTCGTGTAAAAATCCATTGCTACCATACTAACCATTGTCGTGATAAATATTCCCCAAAATATTCTATCAACATGAGTGGGATTTAAAGTATTGGTTGTTACAGGTTGTTGTTGTTGTTGCTGTTGTTCCGTTAAATTTGATTTTCTATTTTCTGATGCGATCCAAGCAGGAATCCTTAAAATAAAATATGATTAATATAATTAATAGAATTTTATAATTAATCGTCTTGTCTCGAAATTCATTAAAATTCAATTCATTCGCACACAATAAAAATATTTATTTACTTACCAAAGTAAAGGAATTGTTATCGAAACTGCGACGAATTGTGAACAAGTTGCAAATAACAAATATTGCGTTATTAAACCAGATGTACTGGGAATTGATGCTTCTAAGGCATACGTGTATAAAACGACAATAAATAATGGCGTTCCGTAATGATGATATAATAATGAAGTAGGGTCATTAATAGCTTCTCTATTTTTTTTTTATTTTTTATTTTTAAAGAATGATAAAGAATATAAAGAATAATTAATTATATGAAAATATTGAAAAATGAATAGATAGATAGATAGGTATAGAATACATACAAGAAAATTGCCACTAAATAATTTAAAAGATTATCGAGGATAGGAATTCCAAAATATCTCTCTTTGGGATTAAATAAAAAATCAATAAAATACGATGCCTGTGATCCAATATAAATAGCAGTCACTAGTGCAAATATAATTGATATAATTGTATATGTTTTCGAATATTTTTCTGCCATGATTTATTATTTTTTTAAAGAAAGAGAGTTATTTGCGAAAGTGGAATAAAAATTAATGATTGTTGGTAGTGAATCAATTTATACCAATTTATGGGTTTATTATCCACTGCTATTTATAGAATTTATAGAATTTGATTGATGATTAAATGAATTAAAATTGATTAATTGATTGATATTACGCGAAGTTTAAAATTAGCAATATCGGAACCTTTTTTTTTCTATATTACCCTAGTTTTTGTAATTTTTTTTCTTTTTTCTGCGATTATGCAAGTAGTTTATTGAATTTTACAGATCTATAATAATATATAATATTCTTTCACGCAAATTCTTCTTTTTCTTGTAACATTACAAGCATTTTCCATTAATTTTTCCATTAATTTTTCCATTAATTTTTACATTAATTTTTACATTAATTCCAATGAACAAAAATTACAAAAATTGGGATTCCTATTCATGAAAATACTATTCTTTTTCATTTGACCTTATTAATTTTTCTGATGAATTCAAATTATATCTGATTAAAATTTCAAGCTCAATTAGTTTCGCACCATCCTTAATTTGAATGTACTAACTATTACATCATACATCATATAAATACAGAATTTATAATATAATATTAAAATATTAAAATAATACATCAAGTACCTAGTATATATATTGTAAATATTTATATAAAATCTATAAACTATTTAATAAATTTGTTAGTATTTTCCCGGATATAACATTCTACTGAACGAGACTGAAAAGTTACAGTCGAATTTAGTGGGTTGATATGCAAATACATTACTCTCTAACAACTTATTTGGGTTCATTTTGACCAATTTTCGAAGTATATAAATATCTAAAGTATTATTGGAATTTAACAAAGTTTTTATAATAATTTTTGCTTGCCTCGTGATTTGTTTCTTTTAAAGACTATCCATAATCACATAAGTTTATCTTACCTTCAAATGTCCAGCTAGAAATTTATTTGCTACATACTTTTCATGTATTTTTTTTGCATCTTTTTCTTTGATCTTGCGTTAATTAATCAGATATTCCATTGAATCTTCTTTACTAAGGTCACAAATTTCTACTCGTGACCAAGCACTACGTACTAAAAATAATGTATTTTCTCAAATAACATTATACTTACATTTCATTCTTCTCGAAACTAACCCTTTACTGATGATAAACACTGTATTATATTCTCTAGAATCAGCATTACCTTCGGCATCATCCTGAAGGAAATCAAGAATTTCTGAATTTTCGTGATTAATATTGTCATAAATGATAACAAGTGGTTTGACATATTTTGTATTGTACATTTTAGAAGCACGTTTAAGGGAATTTCTAACTTTCATCCATTTTGATTCTATAAGATAAGAATTGGAATCAAAAATATCTATTTATAATAATAAATTATTAAAGGTAATCTTACCTTCAGTTTTTATAGTTAAGAATTTCTGTGTGAAAGAGATATATTCTTCAAATGCAAAGTTAAGAGCTTGCCCAAATGCTTCACCAAGTAAATTCAAATCTGTAGGAATATTGATGCATATAACACGCTGTTCAACTTCTTTTAATACATTAATGTCGTCGTCTTTCCAGTTTCATATTCACTACCGATCACGTGATAATATGAATGATCTTCAGGTGGTTGGAAAACCACATTGCAAGTTTAGGTCATTTAACTAATTCATCATCTAGAATTCCAAATTCAGGTCTAGTACCTTTTTCTACAGTTTTGTTGAAAAAATGTTTATTACATTTGTTTCAATACCAAGCATATAAAAGATCCACTGATATAAAATCAACAAGATCAGTTGTAATTAAATTTGCAATCTACAAACAATAAATATGTTGAGAACTTTAAACCAAATAATATAAACAACAATAATTATATACCAAAAACTGTTTTTCTGTGACTTTTGCAAATTTGTTCAAGTAGAAAGATGAAATAAACTCTTTGGAAGATATATAATGGAAAGGTGAAGAATTTGTATAAGATCTTAAAAATATTAATTGAAAAAAGTTAAGTCTTAATTTTTCAGTATATGATTTAAAGATTGAAGAAACAGTTTTTGATAAATAATAAAATAAAAAGGAAAAATGTTTCTTTAAAAATATTTCATAATTTTAGAAAAATACATTAGTAAATAATTTTATTTTTAAAAAATTATTAAATAATTAATATTTTAATAAGATTAAATAAATTAGTAAAAAATTTTTTGATACTATTATAAATTATAAAATTTAACTTCATTTAATTTTTAAACTATTTAAATATCAGAAATAAATATTCTAAATACTTTTAACTTTGTTTACAATTATCAAAGCACAAAATAATTTTTTACTAAGGTTAAAATACTTGTCATAATTATTTACAAGAGTTGCAACTAATTATGTCATGAAGAAAATTTAATTATTTCATATATCACAATTAATTGTAACACTTTTTTTAAATTACAACAAATATTACTAAATAAAGTATTACTAAAATAGATAGTTCCTAGCTACAAAGTAATATATATTTCATCCCTGTAATATTGATATTTATGAAATTATTCAAGTTTTAAAAAAATTTTATAAAAAATTATATAAAAATTTATAAAACTTTTCATAAAAAAATATGTATAAAATTTTGTAAAAATTTTTAAAAATTTGTTCAAGGCTTAATATTTTTTCCTATTGATAAAAATAGTGTTTTTAATTATTTTTAAATTTGTAATTTCACAATTACTGTATACAATACTCTATTATACAAAATACCTCCTTCAAGTTTTTTTTAAATAAAAATAGTATTCTTAATTTTTAAATAAAATTACAATTATACATGTTTTCAAAATTAATTTTGGATTTTTGAAGTATTTTGCCTTTCTTAATTTTTAATTATATTTTTTTATATATGAAAATAAAATAAATATATAGTTTAGTATGCCTTTAATCAAAAAATTCAAATTCAGTTTTAAAAAATTTTAGGTTTTATAAAAAATAATTTCATCTTTTATGAAAAACTATTTTAACTTTTTCTTCAAGATTAATTTCTGAGTTATATAATCAATTTTATGTACAAGTATAATTATGATATAAATTTATAATTTTGTAATTAGTTGTAAACTTTTGTATAATAATAAAGTGCATATTTGAAATTTTTATATTTTTAATTTTAAAATAATAATTTTTTATTTAATAATTTTTAATTAAAATATCTTAAAACAAAGTTTATTAATTAAAAATTAATTTTAAAAATAATTACTAATAGTTTTTACATATAAAACTTTTAATTTTAATAAATAAATATTAAAAGTATTAATAATTAAATTTAAAATCAAGAATAATTTGTTTTTTATAAAGGTTTCAAATTCTGTACTTTAAAATTAAAATAACTATAGATATTTAAACTTAAATATTTAAAAATTCAATAATAAAGTTTTAAGATTAAATAATTATTATTTTAAATTACTAATTTTAAATAATAACATAATTACATAATTGCAAACATTATAAATAATTATAAACATTGTAGATAATTATAGATATTGTAAATAATTATAAATTATAGAATTGTAAATTTTTTTTTATCAAAATCTACAATAATTATAATATAGATAGTAATATTGTAATCTGTAATTCAATATAATTGTGTCAAATTTTTATATAACTCAATTTTAATTTTTTGTAATTTTAATTTGTATTTAATTTAATTTATAATGTGTATATTTTACTAATTGGACATATATTATAAAATTTTAAAAATTAAGTACTTATTATATATCTATTAAATATTCAATAAGTATATAAATAGTACCCAATTTTTATTATTTTTATCAGTAAAGAGCATCAGAAAATTTTCTGAAAAGAATTAAAGAAGTTTGTTAAAATTTTAAATAACTTAAAAATACAATATCATATAAAAATTTTACAAATAGTAACAGCATTTAATCTCATCAAAAACTAATATCTACTTGAAAATTTTCTGAAAAAAAATTTATAATTTTTGAAAAGTTTGTAAACAAAATCATTTTGTTACATAATAAAAAACATTTTTTTATTTAAAACTATAAAAATTTATAAATTTTACACCTTACACTGATCAAATGAAGTAAAATAGATAAAATTTTGATGTAAATAGATAGGGAGATACACAATAGGCTAAACTGATTTGTGCCAAAAATTTTGCTGATTTTTGACAAAAGAACCACACGGCGGTGAGTCCCACACACAAGTGAATATTTTCGGGGAATATCTTCGCAGAAGCGGTTAAAGTCATAAAAGGCATATTTCCGAGAAGTTGAATGAATACATCTATGCAAAGAAAATCAGATTAGAAAATTAATCGTGGGGGGGAATAACGGACATTCCAACAAAAGCGAAGATACTTTAATTTGATTAAAGCTAATTAAATTGATTTTGATGAGTTTT
The DNA here is from genome assembly GCA_003547095.1 of Diversispora epigaea. NCBI lineage: Eukaryota > Fungi > Glomeromycota > Glomeromycetes > Diversisporales > Diversisporaceae > Diversispora > Diversispora epigaea. The sequence continues at coordinate 468,125 of PQFF01000298.1, read as the reverse complement.
ATTTTCGGGGGGATGTCTTTTTCATCTGTAAAATTTTGTCAACCCACTATTAATTATATTGTGATGCTTATTATTTTTAGCAACTATTTCGAAAGAAATGACACTACATTTCTGTACTAGATCCGCCGCATCTTTTATAGAAAATTTTGGCAATTTGCATTTGTTACACGTAGGACTGGGATTTGCTAGAAATATATGGTAAAGATAATTATGCCTGTAAAGTCTTTTAATGTGTCATTAAGCTAAAAATAAAGTATATGATGTATTGACATCTTCACTAATTCATACGGATTATTATTATTTTTCAAAAAGAAAATTATTGTTCACCCAAATCTTCACTACTCCATAATCCCACCAAAATAATCAAATGACAAATTAATAGTAATAAAGAACTTTCACTTGTAGATGGATATACATTCCAACAATATTCAATTACTGCAAGAATTAGAAATCTTTTTTAAAAAAAAAGATAAAGTGAAAATTTTAATGCACTATATGAATTAAATGGAAAAAGAATTAAAAAGGGGAAGATGGATGCTTACCTAAAAGGAACAGGCAATTTAATGCAATTCCATAATAAAAATGGTAATCCATGAAAATACCAAGAATAAAATTGATAATGTAATGTTCGAGAAAATATAATCCCAATAAAATTACTAGTCAGCATTAAAGTTGTAATATCTATTATATTTATTGATAGTAAATTTATATATTTTTGATTGATTAGTTACTATAAAAAGGGAAACATGATTATAGCATTTAAAAAAAACTTACGGTCTGCAGTAACATTCTTTACTTGTCTGTCTAATTCTTCACGTTTCCCCACAAAACCACGAACTAATAAAGAAATCACGCCATTATCTTTACTATGGATATTATCATATGGTAAATTAATAAATTAATAAATTAATAAATGTGTCATTTTTCTTTCCACCATCAAGAAAAGAAAGAATAAAAGATAAATTAACATACCGACACCATCTTCTAAATAAGAATAAAGATAAAACACATACATGTCCGATTAAAAGTGAATTTGAAAATCCAATACTTTCAAAAGTCATTTCATCAAAAAATTTCCAATTGACAGTCCATTTATAAATAAAAACACGTGAAAATTCAAAAGAACGTTTTAAATAAGATTGTGGATATGTTGCTATAAATGGATATCCCAATATTATCTATAGAAAAATGCTAAAATCATTATTGCATTATATCAGGATTGAAGATTAAAAATGTGTGTCTTTAATTTACTGACTTGTATAAGGCCAATTATTGCCAGATGGAAGAATGTCCTCCAAGCTCCTAAAGTCTTGAATAAAAGAATTCCAAATGCGGGAAAGAATAATAAAACATTCATCTTTACGGATAAGGCCAAGCTAATAAGTTATCAAAGTAGTTTTTTGCATTAATCTTTTTTTCTTCTATTTATTAAATAACTTACGAAGAAATAAAATGTAAAAATTTGAATAATAATAATAATAATAATAATAATAACAATAATAATGATAGTAAGATTATTACCTATAAAGTACACAACTCAACTTCCATTGTTTATTAATCAATGTCCATATACAAGTATACAAGAAAGCCATAGTTATTGTATCATTGAATAATCTCAGGACATAAATTGAATGTAATCTTTTAGACAGACATATTAAAATTAAGACATATGGTGGAATCTAAATATTATAAATATGAGTAATTAGTTAAAATTATTTAATCAATTTGTTCTTTTGAATTCTAAAACTTATTTTATAATTAAATACCCTTCGAGATTTATGATAAATATTAAAGACAGTAAATAATGTCCATAAATATATAATAGCAAATAAATATTGTGCTTTTTGAATTTCTATTCCTCCTGAGGTTATATAATAAAGAGCTGAATATATGTAAATAAAACCAGCAGGATATCTATAATAGATAGATAAATCTATGTGAGAAAAGATTGAGAAAAAGTCAAAATTAACATTGACTTACACACATGGACCAGTATCTCCAATTAATTTCATGTAATCTCTTTCGCCATTAAGAAATATCTTGACTTCTTGCATATAGGCTTTCCAATCAATCTCTGTATCTTCAAATTTTTAATTAATAAATTAAATCAGCATTAAGGAATTCGTTAATTGTAGAGAAGAAAGAAATAATTTAATTACTTACAAGATACATATTTAATTATGAGTACATTAAAAATTATTTCCATTAACAACAAGCAAGACCCGGTATACCAAAAAAATTCTGGGTCAAAAAGAAATGAGCGAACTAGTCGTAATAATTTATGTGATATAGTTGTTAATGTTAATTCTTCAGTTGGTATCACTGGTCGAAAATTTTTATTTTCTTCATTATCAGTGTTCATTATTATTTTTTTAATAGAGTTGGAAGTTTATGAGTGGAATAAATTATATTTTGTCACTAATATTCTCGAGGACATATTTCTAATTTCTAATTTTAGAATTTTGAAGCTGATAAGATATTTGGAAGATCAGATCATATTATTCAAGGACCCTTTTATTTTATTTTTTAATGAATTGTATAAAACTTCACCAATTTAAAGATCTTTTAACACTTTTCTTTACTTTGCTTTTATTATTGTTTTACATTTTTTCTAATCCGAAATGGCGACTTGCCATGTGGGCTATAATATAATCATTTTTGTAATATAAATATAACAATCCAAGAAGGTCGATTTTCGCGTTTGCAGATTCTATATGGCCGACATCACATTATTTTGTTATGTTGTTTTTAACTTTATCGATAATAACTAATTAGATGAAATTATCTAATACATAGCAGAAAATAAATGGCACGTATATAATATAATAGATAGTATGTTTATGTTCTTTCGTTAATTATGAAATTTGTTGCTTTGTTTAAGAAAGAAAATTTTGTTCTACATTACTTTTTTTTTGTTTCAATGTCTTACCAATCATCATTCCTTGCTGTTCGTTCAATTCGTTAAATTAGCAGAAAGAAAATTCGAAACAACAAAACACAAAGATAAAAAAAAATAAAAGGTTATTTTTAGGTGTAGCCCAGACAAGTCGTCATCTTGATTGCCATTTATTACCTTCTTCAGGGAATTTAATCATTTAATCAAGATGCGTAGCTGAGGAAACAGAGTCACCTAACCTGTGGTGGGCTAATTGTGTCTCGGACTGCTTTAAAATAATTTTATTAGCATATGTTATTAAAAAAAAGAGCTAATAATAAATTAAAAGAAACTCGGAATTGAATTTTAGGGTCACATTTATACAGTGTAAGGTTCCCTTGGTGAAACAGAGCGCGAGTATAACCCGTAATGCGTGGAAAACAAAATTTAAAACGGCAAAAAAAACAAAAATTTAAATTTCATATATGTAGATTCATAACGCGTATAAACAAATAATCATTTTATATTATGAACAAAAATCAATTGGGGGAAATTTCTTTATTATTAAATATATATAAAATTTATAAGCAAAATATAAATGCGCCTAATTCTTGTGATTTTTTTTGTGCTACTGGGATGACTAAGGAAAATCGATCTAATAAAATTTTTATAACGATTATCTATGATAATCTCAATATTAAGATTAAGATTTGAGATGTTTTAATATCTATAATAGATGGAACATGTTTTATATAAAGCGAGAATTACTGAATGAGCTGGATATATCATTTGTTTGTATTAATTGGAATTGTGAATTCTATTAATAAGAATGTTGGCAAATCGTCGTCTCCTTTCTATTACTAAATCCATAATAATAAATCGTTCATCCATCATTCATTCCTCAAATAATTTCAACAAATGGAACAATTCAAATAATTCATTTAATTTTTCTACTACTGCTAGTATCCAATCTTCTAATGCGTCATTAAATGTTTCCCCAGCTCCTCAAGGAATTCTTCATTATTTAACACATGCTGATTTATCTAAACAACAAATTTACAATTTAATTACATTGGCTATTCAACATAAGTACAATGTAAAATATCTGGATACTAAATCCGGACAACCTTTGTTGGGAAAAACATTGGCCATAATGTTTTCTAAAAGATCCACAAGAACCAGAGTTGCAACTGAAACGGCTGTCACTTATCTTGGTAGTACAATGATTCATAATTCTGATCGAAAATCATGTGATTCCATAATCTTTTCTATTCCATAATCTTTTCTAAATTTACTGTAAATTCATAATAGGTGGGCAACCGATGTTTTTGGGATCTCAAGATATTCAATTAGGTGTTAATGAATCATTATTAGATACTAGCAAAGTTGTTTCTAGTATGGTGGATGGTATGATGGCACGCGTTGGTTCACATTCTGAAATTGTGGTAAGTGAATAAGTAATGTTAAGTTTATCTTCTATCTATCATTTCTCGCTCACGAATTCAAATAATATAAATAATATATAGACATTGGCGAAATATTCCACTGTTCCCGTGATCAATGCACTTTCGGATAAATATCATCCAACACAAATTCTTGCTGATTTGATGACAATGCACGAAATATTTGGTCCTCAACCTAAAGATGATTCATCATATGTTGCACATTTAACTCATCCTCAGGAAACACTTCCAGGATTAAAGGTTGCATGGGTTGGGGATGGTAATAATATTTTACACAGTATGTTGGTAACCTTTCCAAAAATAGGTGTTCATCTATCAGTGGCCACTCCTAAAGGATATAGTCCAGCAGAAGATGTGGTGAAAATTGCGAAACATGAAGCGGCAAAAACTAATACTGAAATTAGTTTTACTCATGATCCTAAAGTAGCAGTTAATAATGCCGATGTTATCGTCACAGATACCTGGTAGAGTACAGTTAATATTATAAAAATATTAATTTGTTTTTACATTGATGATGATGATGATGATGGTTAACTTTGGTCATCAACAGGGTTAGTATGGGACAAGAATCCGAAAAAGCGAAACGTTTGAAAGATTTTGAAGGTTATCAAATAACTTCATCATTGGCCAAAGAAGGTGGAGCCAAGAAAAATTGGAAATTCTTGCACTGCCTTCCCAGAAAACAGGAAGAAGTATCCGATGAGGTATTATGACACTTTGATTTTCTTTAAATTCAATATATAAAAAATCAAAATGTTTTCATTTTGATGTCATCATTATTAACATCACATCATTTATTATCATAGGTATTTTACTCGCCCATATCTCACGTATTCCAAGAAGCTGAAAATCGTAAATGGACAATTCTCGCTGTATTAGATGCATTACTTGTTAAAAAGAGTTTTGATTGAGATTGATATCGTTGCCGTAAATTTAATATTAACTAATCACGTGTTATAGTAAATTAACATTTTCACTTTTACAAAAATTTTGAAATTATTAAAGTTTATTTTAATGCATTTCTTTATATATAATAATTATAAAGAACCATTTATAAAAAAAATACATTATTTTGTGAAGAATGAATAGATGATATGAAAAAAAGGATGTATTTGTATATCAAAGAAAAAGAAATAAAAAAAAATAAATGTTCGTTTCCTCTAACATTTCTTAATTTTGAGGTTCCTTCTCTCTAATTTTATATATGTATACAAAATTAATATTAAAACCTATCTAATATATATATATATTTTTTTTTTTTTTAAACGCCGGTTACGGGTTATTGTTCGTTATCATCACGTTACTTGGCTTGAACTTGATTCTTTGGATTTTCAGTTCTATTACAGTATTAGTAATAGTAGTAATAGTATTAGTCAAATTAGTAAATTTTTAATTTTATTAATAAATAATTATTGTAAATAAATCTGATAATATAACTTACGAATCTTTCCAGCGTTGAGCCACTATTTTGAATGCATCTTTATGACGTACGTTTGGATTTTCAGCTTTGACTTTTACAATCTCGGATTTCATATACAAGTTATATGGTGAAAGTTTCTTGCCTAATTATTATTATATAAAAAAAATATACAAAAAATGAATATAAATATTATAAATATACATAATCAAAACACTATTCACCATATTAAAGGAAAATTTACCAGTAGTAGATTTCTTTGTAGTCTTTTCTTTGGCCATTTTTAATAATAATAATAATTTTACGAGAAAAAAATTAAAACTTTTAGTTATTCGATAAAATAATTTGCGAGATTGGCGAGGGAGATTTTTAAATTTTTAAATTTTTAAAAGTTTGGTGATATGAGAAAAGATATAACAAAGGTTAAAAAGTGATCTTTTTATAATGATTCAAAGACCGTGATCTTATTTAGATAAACAAAAATTGCTTTTCAAACCAAACCAAACAAAAACAGAAGCAAAACAAACAAAACAGATAATTTTACGCGATATCTAGAGTCACGTTCTCACGTGTTCCTAATCCGTGTATACAAATATTTTACGCGTATTTTTATTTATTTTATTTTATTTTTCGTGTAGTCATTAAAATTTCGTGTTTCTATTAATATCTATTAATATCGAATAAAACACCGTTATTTATTTCCATAAATAAATTAAAACAAAAGAAATTTATTTTAGCATTTTATACACAAACTTTAATTAAAATTATTAAAATTATTAAAATTGAATTTTTTTAGTTTTAGCTTTTAACTTAACGAATGGAGTATGGAGTGATTAATTATAAAAATTTAGAATTCCCAATATTATTAATTAATATTATTATTAAATACTATTAGATATTATAAAAATTATAAACATTATTTATATATATTATATGCAATTGATTGATAATTAATTAAAGTGTTATCTATCTGGGACTTTAGGAGGTAATAAAATTATTTTTCCTTTTTTTTTAATGTTTTTTTTTATTAAATTTTCATGAAAATTTCATGAATAATCCTCTTCTCCAAGATGAAATGTTCCTTTCCTCACTATTTCTCTTTGTTTCCTGAGCCATTTTCGATAATCTTGTACTGATTTGATTTTCTCACCATAATAATCTGGAGCTGGATTTCGAAGTGTATGTAGTGATGGATCTGCTCTATTTTTCTTTACATGCTCAAAGAATTCACGGTCACGCTATTTATTGTACGAGGTAATTTTAATCATTATTATTTAATATCTGTTTAAATCATTTTTTATAATATTTGAATCTTAAAATATTTTTTTTTCTCTGGTAAAATAATCTTTCGCATCAAAAGTGTAAACGCTATATTTCACCCACCTGTTCCATCAATTTTACTTCCTCTCTATGGAATAATCTCCAAATTGAGCTTCCAACAACTGGTCCAATTAGTAGACCAGTAAAACCGCAAAGAACAGTACCGACACCATATATAAGAAAAGGCTCTTGTCCTAATATTGGTGTTGGATCAAATTCCCGTGTAGCAACGTATCCAATACTTAAACCAAAACCACCAATCGTAGTAGGAATAGTAATAATACGTTCAGATAACCTCCGTCGACGTCTTAACGCAAAATAATCGTTCCAAGTAAGTTTACCGTCAGGTGTAAGTTGAAGTTTACTTTTTTGACTTTCTTGTGCATTATTCACATTCTTCTCATTCTTATTATTCATAGAATAAAACCGATTAAAATTATAACTCCTCTGTAATGAAGATAATGCTCCAATATTATGTTTTTCTCGAAGTAAAAATAATGTAGCTCTCGTTAAGTTCATTATTATTATTATTATTATACTGAGAATTTATTTAGCACATAAAATTAGTAGAGATATTGGAATAAATAAAATCAATGCTACTCATATCGAAACATTATTATCTCAAAAAAATCTGATTTGAATCGCCAATCGAATATTTTCGATTTACGTACGACCATCAAAATTTTTTGTCCTATCACAATTTAATTATATTATTTTTTAATTGATTTTTTGGATGTGGCGACTTCGTCGACGCCATGTGATTAATATTTATACACATGATTGAATTCATTTTTCAAATTTGATCATTAATATCAGGTTAACATTTTTATATTATATTTTACTATTAATAAATATCAACAATAAACTCTAAACTTTTACAATTTTTAATTGTATTATTTTCTTGTTGGTTTCTGTAACCAGAAATGGTGCATAAGTTATATTCTTGAGTGCAAAAGTGTTATTTTTGATACACTTATGGTTATTTTTTGATATGTGCTCTATTTTGTATTAGCCTTGACTCAACTCTTAAAATTTTAATTTTTAATTGTATCTGATTTAACTAATTTCATCAATTATTAGTAAAAATCAAAATTTGCCTTGACTCAACTCCAATTTTTTTTGATTTTAATTATGTCTGACTCAATTTAATAGTTTTGATGACATGTATAGTTTTTATCAAAATCAAGAAGAAAAATAAACCTTAAAAAATTCATAGCATCTCTAATCAAGTTTTATTTTTAAAGTTAAAGAAACTTTTATACTCTATTGACACGTTCAAGGTAAAGTTTGTTGTTTACATTTCTTCTTAAAGAAAATAAAACTAATTCTACAATTCCAATATTATTACTTTTCCAGTTTTATAAATCCTACTCTATTTGTCTAAGTTTTATCTAACTGGAGTAAGAGCAACCTTTAACAAAAATTACTCTTTATAAAATAACTTAAGTTTTTATTGCAAAATTATAAAAGATGACCAAGAAAAAAAAAAGTTTTTCTTACATCACAATGTATTAAAATATCAATATTAGTAAAATTAATTAATAATTTAATTTAATTAACTTTTATTATGTGATCAAAAATTGCACTAGAATTTAGTCAATAAAAAATTAATTAGCCTTTGAGCCAGAATTTAGTTAGTGCAATTTAATTAATTATTAAATCAAAATTTAACTAACACAAAATCAATTAATCAAAAATACAATTATTAAGTCAACCTTGATATTAATTAAGTCTTCCACTTCTATAATACAGTAATAATACCTGTTGTAATTATTTACAAAAGTCATAACTGGTTACAACTAATTATGTCATAAGGAAAAATGAATTGCATCATATATTGCAATTAATTATAATACTTTTTTTGAATTACAACAAGTATCACTACAATACAGTACTAGTACAATACTTGTACTTGAAGATTTTAAAATTAGTATATTAGTATAAATTTGAATCATGAATTTTAATTAATTAATGTTTTCATTTGATTGATGAATTATATAATATAAATAATTTTAATTAGTTAATTTGCTCACATGATTGATAAATTATATAATATAAATAATTTTAATTAATTAATGTGTTCATTTGATCAATGTACTAAATTGTACGTATACTGTATGTCACAGGTTGAAATATTAAAAATAAAGCCCCTAATGTAACAGTTTGGTTCAGTTCTAATGTTGAATCAAAACTGAACTAAAATTTTAGAACTGATTTGGTTTGGAATATACATGTTCCCAAAATTAATTTTGAATTTTTGAGATATTTCATCTTTTTAAGATTTATGTAAAATCTATTCTATATATAGAAGTAAAAAAAAGTATCCAGTTATATGTATCTTTGATTAAGGAATTTATCTGGGTAATCAAAAAATTTCAGATTTTAAGTAAAATAATTTCGTTTTCTATAAAAAATTATTTCAACTTTTTTTTCCAAAATTGTAATTTCGAAATTCCAAAATAATTTAGTGTACAAGTATAGTTTGGAACCAAAATTAAAAAATATCAAACTAAAACCGAGTCAGAATCAAATCAAACCAAACCAGTTTGCATCGGTTCAAAATGGTTCAAAGATTTTTTTGTCTGAATTTTTGCTTAATAACAAATAAATATATTTTTAATTTAATTTTACTTAATTTGATTTGATTTGATTTGATCTTATTTTTATTTTAGGATGAACAAAAAAATTACAATGACAATAAACTAATTATCTTTTTGTATTAAAAAAAAATTTTTAATAAAATAAAAATTACTTTATGTTACACTAAACTTCAAATAATCAAAACTTCAGATAATAAAATATGGCAAAATAAAAAATAATGTTAAAAAAAAAAATCTATTATAAACCGAAAATATTTTGGTTTAGTTTGGATAAAAAAACTAAAATTGAACTGAACTGAAAATTTTTTGGTTTGAATTTTAATGAATCAAAACCGAACCAGAACCAGAACCGGCCGTTCAGATTTGATTCAAACTGAACGGTTAGAAGTTTTAATTAAAAATTAGATACCTAACGTGTATTTAATTTCAAGTATTCGATAAGTATGGTATATAATTATCGATCACATATCAGAAACTTATTAAGTATCCAAAATTAAGTACACATTAAATTATACCTGCCATCCAAATTCAAAATCTAAATGTCAAAATTCCAAATGTCAAAATTTCAAATCCCAAATCTCAAATCTCAAATTATAATTAGTATCTTTTGCCAAAATTCCAAATCTCAAATCCCAAATACTAATAATTTATATATTTTGGCATCTCAAATCCCAAATACTAATAATTTATATATTTTGACATCTCAAATTCCAAATACTAATAATTTATATATTTTGGTATCTCAAATCCCAAATAATTTAAAATTTGGGCAACACGTATACATCAGACATTTATTGAGTATTCAATAAATATTTGATTTTTAATATTTCAACCTGTGTATACTAGTACAAATACTGTATTGTATTTAAATTTTAAATAGTATAATATATAAGCATATATATATAATTGCTATTAAGATGAGTATTCTTCTATATTTATATATAATATTTTTGAAGATTACTATATTTTATTTATCTTGAATATATATCTATTGAAATATAGTACTTACTATATATATTGTTAAAACTAATTTGACCTTGACTCAACTTTTAAAATTTCAATTTTTAATTATATTTAATTCAATTAATTGTTTCAATTACTAGTAAAAATTAAAATTTTCCTTAACTCAATTTCAATTTTTCTCAATTTTAATTGCATTTAACTTAATTTAATAATTTTGATAACATATTATTTTATTAAATTTTAATGGTTATCACTTATATTTAATTTTTATAAATCTTAACACATTATTTTTATTGTATTTTGTATATGTTTATAATGTAGCAATTTAATTAATATTGTATTGTTAATAATATTTTTCGATTCTTCAAAATTTATCATAATAATTTTAATTGATATTGTACTATTAGCAATATTCTTCAAAATTTATTACATCAATTTTAATTAATGTTGTATTGTCGATAATATTTTTTAAAATTTATTACAGTAATTTTATTTAATATTGTATTGTTAATAATATTGTAACAATTTTAATTAATATTTCACATTATCATTAAAATTTTCAATCTCATACAGTGCAGAACCTCTATAATAGGAACTTGGTTATAATAAAAATTGATCAATTATTTTGCCTTAAAACTTTTTTTCCAAATATAGAAATAAAAATTCTAACCGTAGAAAATGATAGTCCAGAATCTAAGCTTTCAAAATTATCAGTTAAAATTTTAATCTGATTAAAATTGATCAACTTTTACTGGGGTTAAAGTTATACAATTTAATTATACCCATCAAATTTGAGAATATACTAAAAATAGAAAACCATTGTAATTTCACCTGAAATTCGTTTGAAAAAAAATTTTCAACAGTTTTCGATATTTTATACCTTTTAAAAATATAAAAATATATACGTGAATCATAGAGATATATGGATATATACAAAAAAGATATTACTGGAAAAATGGTAGAATATGTAGTTAAAAAATATAAATCTCATTATAGTGTACCTGATACAATTTATAATAAATTAAATAATTAAAATTTTATTTTTATTTTTTATAGATTTTTTTATAACAATCCTTATTAATATAATATGGTCACGTGTTCTTGAATTCCTGAATTCTAATTGGTTAAAATCGCATCATATGGTGCTTACATAAATCAAGAAAATTGAGAAAAATTTTTTTTCTATAAATAGATTCCTCCAAATGTATACATTCAAATACTATAATATAAAAGAAATCTGATTGGTGGATTAAATTTTATTTAAGATTTTCTAAGTTCCTATTATAGAGGTTCCGCACTGTATAAATATTATAAATATACTGTAAATATTCGTAATAAAATTTTCAAATATATATTATCATGTAATTTTTTGTTTCTAATATTTTTAACATTTTTAATAGATTATATAATATTCTTAACATATGTTAACATACTGTGAAATTATTAAAATAAATACAAATTTATGAAAATATGTAAAAAGTTATTAATTACAAAATCTATATATTATTTCTTAAACTGTTTAGTAGGTAAATTTACTCACTAAAATATAGTAGTATATGAAAATTAACAGTTTAAAGGATAAATAAACAAAGATTTTTTGAAAATTTTATCTTTCTTTACTGTCTTACATCAATAAATTTTTTTAAATATAAGCTTTCGAAATATTTCACTCTGATAACCTTTAAATATTTCTAATATAAATATAATATTTATGAAGGTTATTGGTACTGAAAACTTTTATTTTTATTAATAAAATGTAATATTACAGAAGTTATTAATATTAATAACCTTTAATAACCTTCATTTAATTATAACGAATATAATATTTGTGAAGGTTGTTAGTCCGATAACTTTTAATAACCTTTAAAAATAAAATTATTTTAATAATTTTTATTATAAATTCTTTTTTTAAATATTTTGTAAAAGAAAAATTAGAACCCAAAGCAATTTATAAATAGATCACATTAAAGTTTACTTAACTATTATAATAAAATTTTTAAAAAATTGTTTATTTTTTAATAAAAATTTAAAAATTTACTTACAAAAATTATATTTTTCCTTTTTTATTTTCTAATTTAGTATTATCTGACTTATTTATAAATTACTCGGAATCCTAAAAAATTGTAAATATCTTTTTAAGGTAAATAGAAAACATAATATATATTAGTAACTAATTTCAAAGAGATCAAATCTTTACTAAAATTCATATTTTTATTTAGTAATATAAGATGATTTATCATTTTATTTTATAATAAAGATTTTTGTCAAAGAGATGTTTATTAATCATTTAATTCTTTTCGAATATTTACAGTATATTAGAATATTGATTTTTTAATAATATAAAAATAAATAGCAAATATATTATTATAATATTTTAAATGTAATTATAATCTTTCAAAATAATAATACAATTAATCAGATTTTGTGAAATGGATCATCTTGAAAATATATATAAATTATTATAAATACAATATTTTTTTTATTATATTTTTTATAAAATTTTAAAATATTCACTCCTGATTATAAAAATTTCAAGAGAAAAGAAACTGCTGAAAATTTAAATAATAATAAAAAAAGAGCTCAAATCTGTCTATCAGAACAAAATATAGACCAAATTAATTGTAAGATATCAAATGTAACTGAAAATAGGAATAATAGGTGTAATACAAATTAAGCTAGGAATTTAGTTAAATATAATTTAACTAATTAAGCCTAAAATTTAACTATAACGCAATCTGGCACAATGACTAAATCCTGGTACAAAGACTAAATAATAACATAATTCTAATTGGTTAATGTAATTATAAAATTTATTAAATAATTATTTTTAAATTTTTAAAAATAATTAATTTTAGTTTTAATTTCAAATTAATTTTATATAACTAAAAGTGATTTTTTACTATTATATTTCTATAACAAATTAAAAGCTCTGGTTTTTAATTATAAGATGATATATATTTTATTTCTGTAACATTAAAATTCATCAAATTATAGTTATTTTAAGATAATATATTAAAATATATATATATTTTTTATACAACAAGTAAAGTTTTCTTTTTATTTATAAAAGTAAGCAAAATAAATTTCAAAATTCATTTTACATATAAAAAAATAAAAATTGACTATAACTAAATAATTAAATTCAATTATCTAATTAACCGCCTGACCAATTATTCCAGAAAAACAAATTACAATATATTAAAATATTAATATTAATAAAATTAATTAATAATTAACTTTTTATCATGTAATTAAAATTGCATCAATTAATCAGAAATTGTGTCAGAATTTAGCCAGTAAAAAATTAATTAACCTTTAAGCCAGAATTTAGCCAGTACAATTTAATTAACCTTTGAGTTAAAATTTAGCTAATGCAAAATTAATTAACCAAAGGTATAATTATTGAGTCAGTTTTGATATCAATTAAATCTTTCACCCTTAACTTAAAGTAATAATAATAATTTATTTTTTTTAAAAAATATTTTCTAATATTTATTTATAGGAATTCAAAAAGAAATACAAGAAGGAATACAAAGAAAAATACAAGAAAAAATGCAAAAAAGAATACAAAAAAAAATATAAGAAGGAATGCAAGAAGGAATATAAAAAAAAAACAAGAAGAAATGTATGAAGGAACATTAGAAAAAATATTAGAAGGAAGTATTAAAAGTTTAACTATTGATAAATTAATTATACAAAATGTTGAATTAATAAAAATATTAGAAGGAAGTATTAAAAGTTTAACTATTGATAAATTAATTATACAAAATGTTGAATTAATAAAAATATGTAATACCTTAAATAATAAAATTAATAATTTAAAAAAAATAATTATTGAATTTATAGAAAATAAAAAAGAAGAGTATTTGTTATGGTAATTCTAGTTGTAAAATTTTTTGTTTGATAAATAATTACTTATAATTTGTTTTATTAGAAATTAATAAAGGAAATAGTAGAAGAAATCTTTAACAAAGCTATTTATCTTACACAAAATGAATTTAAAAAAATTTTAGAATCTGTTGCCAAAAATAATTATCAAGAAATATTTAGTTCGTATTCATTGAAAAAATGAAACACCTTCTATGTAGGTCAAATAATAGTGAATGTGAATATTTTTATCTTGTTGCTAAAATATTATTTTTGAAATATTTTATTGAAAAAGCATTGTCAACTTTGAGGAATTGCTGCTTCCACTTATCGAAAGGTACTTTTCAGTATTTTTGAAGAAAAGGAACTATCTTATATACAAAGCACCAATAATAATAATGTGATTGCAACATGGAAAGCATCTCCACAAATCTGTAAGATTTATGGAATCCTTTTTGAAAGAATATCTAATTTTGAAATTACTTATATTGATTGTGTATTAGAGAAGATCTGTAATACTAATACCCCAATCCATTAGAAGGTTTTCACTATTGTTACATGTGAAAACTTTCTAAATCCCAAGTTGCCAAGTATAATTAATAAAGAAAGAATAGTAAAACTATTGTTACTTATTTTTGAGGTAATTCTATATATAGTTACATAAAAAACTTAATAAAAAATAACAATTTCAAAAAATTTTAAGAACAAATAAAAAATGGTGAAAGTTTTTATTGTGAAGTCAACCATTCAACTGAAAATGAAGATGAAGATGACAAAAATGAAGAAGTTTTTATAATGAAGAAGAATAAATTTATAAAATAATAATAATTTTTTTTATAATTTTGTATATAAATATTTTATAATATAGTGAATACATTCGAAATTTCATTGAAATTGTTAAAAGGTGAATGACCATTGTTCAGAGAAAGAAAGTGTGATATAAAAAAATTCGATTAGATGATTATCTAACACGTGTAACATGTATAATTACTCGATTTATTATTATTTTTTTTTTACAGTAACCGAAATTTAAATTATTTAAATTAATATTTTTTTTTTCGTTGCTCAGGAAAACATGGCATTATATAACTTTAAAAGAGTTCAGCCGATCCCTCCGGCCAATGATTTTCTGGATATAGTGCTTTCAAAGACACAGAGGAAAACACCAACAGTAATTCACAAGCAGTATAAGATTGGAAGAATAAGACAATTTTATATGCGAAAAGTCAAATTTACCCAAGAAACTTTTGACGAAAAATTGAAATCCATTCTCGACGATTTTCCGAAACTCGATGTAAGTTCGTTGATCAATTCAACAAATTTAATCGAATTCATTTTATATAATAAAATTAATAAAATGAAGGATTTCTTTGATTTTTATATTTTTTTTTGGAATTCGTTTTTCATTACTATTTAATTCATAGGACATCCACCCATTCTATTCGGATTTGATGAATGTATTATATGACAAAGATCATTATAAATTAGCATTGGGTCAAATAAATACTGCACGTCATTTAATAGATCAAGTCGGTAAAGAATATGTTCGCTTATTGAAATTTGGCGATTCGCTTTACCGGTGCAAAATGTTGAAGAAGGCAGCACTTGGAAGGTAAACTATTTTTTTTTAATTCATATCAAATTCGTCTATTACTATAATTCATACATGCACATATATATATATATATGTATTCCGATTAATCTAATATAATATATTAATATATATAATCTTGTCTTCTAAATTTAGAATGGCCACCATTCTTAAACGTCAAAAAGATAGTTTATTATATTTAGAACAAGTTCGACAACATTTAGCTCGGTTGCCTTCTATAGATCCAAATACTCGTACTTTATTGGTTTGTGGTTATCCTAACGTTGGAAAATCAAGTTTCATGAATAAAATAACCAGAGCTGATGTGGATGTTCAACCATATGCTTTTACTACAAAATCATTATTCGTTGGACATATGGACTATAAATATCTTAGATGGCAGGTGAATAGATTGATTACTAACAATTTAAATTAAATTTTACATTTCTTTTAAAGTATTAAAATTTTTTTTTTTAAAAAAAAATCCAGGTAATCGATACTCCTGGAGTTTTGGATCATCCTTTGGAACAAATGAATACAATCGAAATGCAATCTGTTACAGCTCTTGCACATCTTCGGGCTTGTATTATGTTTTTTATTGATCTTTCGGAACAATGTGGATATAGTGTTGTTGATCAGGTTAAGATAAATTAAAACATTTAATAATGAATGAGGAATTGGACATAATAATATATATATATTTATTTATTTACTTTCTTTTCTTTTTCTTTATTCATTAATAAAAATATAAAAATATAGATAAAACTTTATCATAACATCAAACCCCTTTTTGTTAATAAACCAACTTTTATTGTTATCAATAAAATTGACATAATGAGACCGGAAAATTTACCTGCAGAAGAACAAGCTATGTTAAATGAAATTAGTGAAAAAGATGGAGTTCAAATAATTCAACTAAGTTGTTTTACTGACGAAGGTGTTATGAATGCTCGCAATGTGGTAAGTTAAAAGTAAAAGATTATATTTACATTTTTAACGATTATTATGTTTATCTTTATGTTAACTCAATTTCGCATTCTTTTTATTTACAATTATAATAATAGGCTTGTGAGAAATTGTTAACAGCCCGCGTTGATTTCAAACTTCGAGGTTCCAAAATCAATGACGTTATTAATAAGATTCATTTAGCTGAACCTATTGCACGCGATGATATACCTCGTCCACCTTTCATTCCTGAAGGAGTGAAGAAGGATAAACCTAAGTTTGACCTGAACGATCCAAAAAGGAATAAGCTAGAAAGAGACTTGGAAACAGAAAATGGAGGTCCGGGGGTTTATAATATTAATCTTAAAAGTAAGTATTTTTTTATCTTCTTAAATCATCGAGTTTACTATTTCACCATTAAATCTGGATTTTATTATACCTTTTTTTTTTTGCAGAAAAATATTTACTGAAAATCCCGGAATGGAAAAGTGATATCATTCCCGAAATTATGGATAGTAAAAATATTGCGGACTTTTTTGATCCGGATATTGAGGAGAAATTAGACGCTTTAGAACGTGAAGAAGAACGCCTTATGGCCGAAAATCACTATGACTCAGAAGAAGAAATGGTAAAAAAAAAAGAATTTATCATTTTAATTCCAGATTAATCGAATCGATTAAATTGTTTTATTAATAATATTAATAATAGATGGATTCAGAAGAAGAGGAGATACAAAAAGCCGCTAACGTTATTAGGGAGAAAAAGAAATTAATTGTACAAGCTCATAGAGCCAGAAAAATGATGAAAAATCGACCTATTATGCCAAGAACTGCGATTACCAAGGTACTTTAAAACTTGAATTATGAAATTCTATAAATTAGTTAATTTCAATCATAAATTAACTTTTTTTTTTTTTTTCCTCTTTACAAGTCCATTAATGAAATGGAAAAGAAATTAGGCGAGCTAGGTCTAGATACAAGTGAAATTCGTGCACGTAGTCAAACCAGAAAACGTAAACGGTCAGAATCCGTCGGTGATGAAATCGTTCGTGAGTCATCAAGGGTTTCAAGAGTACGATCTGCAAGTGAATCACGGGATCGCAGCGTTTCTGGAATGCGGGATGTTAAGGTAACTAAAAAAAAGATTCGTTATGGAATTATTTTTTTTATTGAATTTTATTTATAACCTTTTTTTTTTCTTAATTTCCTTAATTTTAACTAGCAAAAGAATGAAAGTGAAAAACAAAAGAAATTTGCGCAACGTAAGCCTAATAGATTTGCGAAGGTGGGTGAATCGGATAGAAGGATCACATCCAAGAAACCGAAACATTTATATAGTTCTAAAAGTACCATCGGGAAAAAGGATTGGCGTTGATATTTTTTCATTTATCATTTATTATAAACCAAAATTAGTTTTACAATTAGTTTTAAAATATTTAAATATATAAAAATTGAAAAAAAAAATTATTATTATTATTATTTTTATCGAAACACGTAAATTTAATTAATGTAATTGTTCCTACAATTGTCGAACCCAAAGTGATCGAAGTAATATTAATAAATAATTATCTCAAAAGCAAAGTATGATGAATCAGTTAATTCAAGATTTAGATCAATTTACACTTTATACTTTCCATTTGCCCAAGTAATAAAACAATGGAAACAATTAAAAATATTTTTTGTATGTCCATGAACTTTTTTTTTGACTCGTCCGTACTCTTAATTAGCTTATAAACATATATATTTATATTGAAAAATCAATTCTGAACAACTTTAATTAATTTCTCAAAGTAAATTTTTATAATAAAATTTTGCGTTATTTACATTTTTTAAAAGTAATTTTTTTATTGGTAATTGTGACGCAAAACGCGACACGTACGCGATTTGTTCAATGATTGGACAAAAAAAAAAAATTAAAAAAATTGTAAGGCTTTGATAATTTTTCAAAAGCGATATAATTAATTAAAAAAAAAATTTTTTTTCACACGAAAAAAAATTTATAATGAGTCGCCTTATTCCACTTGTTGCTAGAGGAATAAGGCAAAATAAAGGTGCCAAATTCTCCACGATCTCTACATATGTTAATTTCCCGATATCTAAAGGGAGACATTTATCTATGCTTTCTGAAATGTCTGGAATGTCTGGAATGACAACGAAAGCTTTCTCTTTGAATACTCCTTCTCCACTAATAAAATATTTTTGTGTCAAGAAATCATATACACATCAATATAATCAATATAATCATCAAAATCAGCAACGTTATAACAATAATTACTCTTTTAATAATAATAATATTACCAAATTATCATTAGTTCCCAATCAAATTCGAAAATTTACTAATAAAATTCCTACTACAGTAACAACAAATATTGAAGATCAACCCAAGAATTTGAATATGATGGATCGATTTAAACTTTTGACAAAAAAATATGGAGCATCAGCAATTGTTATTTATTTTATTATTTCAACTTTAGATTTAGGGTTAACGATAATTTTAATTCAATCTGGTGGTGCGGATCGAGTGAAACGGATTGAAGATTGGTTCACGAAAACATTTGGAACAAAGATTTCATTTAAAAGAAATAAGAAAAAAATTATTCCTGAAAATAATAATAATGATAATAATAATGAAATCATTAAAGAAAATCAGAAAACCAATAAAGTTGCTGAGAGATCATCTCCTTCTTGGGCGAGTATTTTGGTAATTTCTTATGGTATTCATAAACTTTTACTCCCCTTGAGAATAGGTTTAACAGCTGCATCAACTCCTCCAATAGTTAAAAAATTAAGAAAAATGGGTTGGAATATTGGGAAACATTAATGAACCTAATTTTTTTTTTTTATCATTATGCTCATTATTTAATGTATGTTATCAAAAATTATATTCGATTATTTGATTTAATAAAATTTTTGAGATTTCATAATGCGACAGAAAATAATTAAATGTATTTGATTTCTTAATATGTAACTTGAATTCATTTTACCAACTAACAAAAATTTTGAGATAACAATTCGGAATGAATTTTATTATTCAAATTTATCTATATAAAATAATACAAAACGGAATTTTTTTTAATGGTAATTGGAGAAACTTTTGCCTTCCGGTCTTTGATTGTTATGCAAAGACCACGTTTCGCGTGACAACAGAATCGAAAAATATTCTCAGAAAGATTTAAAAATTGAAAATTTTATGAATAAAAATGAAAATTTTATAAATAATAATAATTTGAAAGGAAAATAAGATCTACAAATAAAGTCCTTCAGGTGTTCCTTCGGTTTTACGATAGAGAACCTTTTCTCGGGCTTTCCTGAAATCATCAGCGATTACTTTCATACGTCTTTCTCGTAAAGCTAATAATCCAGCCTCAGTGCAAATTGCCTATTTGACAAAAAATTGACAAAAAAAAAAAGATTGATAAAAATTTACTTCAAAGAATTTATTAAAAAAAAAAACATTTTTTTGAAACTTTACCTTGATATCGGCTCCACTCAAATCATCTTTGGACATTACAAACTCTTCAAGATCAACATCCGCTGACAATGTCATTCTACCAGTATGAATGTTAAATATACGACGTTTTGTTTTTACATCTGGCAAAGGAAATTCTATTTTTCGATCAATACGCCCTGGACGAATCAAAGCGGGGTCTAGTGATTCAATCCGATTTGTGGCCATAATGACCTTGACATCTCCACGAGAATCAAATCCATCCAATTGATTTAAAAGTTCCAACATAGTTCTTTGGATTTCTCTTTCACCGCCCGAATTTGAATCGTAACTATATAAAGAGCAATCACATTATAAATAATTATAATCATAAGTAACTATAAGGACAATTATATATTATAAGTAAGGATTAAGTTTCACACCGTTTTGTTCCGATAGCATCAATTTCGTCAATAAATACAATAGATGGTGCGTGTTCTTCGGCTACACGAAACAATTCACGTACAAGTTTTGGACCGTCCCCAAGATATTTTTGAATTAATTCTGATCCCACAACGCGTAAGAATGTTGCGGAAGTTTGATTTGCCACTGCTTTTGCCAAAAGAGTTTTTCCTATATATTCAAAAAAAAGATATATTTATATTTAAATATATATATATTTATTTATTTAAAAAGAGAAAGATATAATATAATATAATATAATATATATAGATATATATATATATAATTACCGGTTCCTGGTATCCCATATAAAATAACTCCTTTTGGAGGTTTGATTCCCATTTCTTCGTAAAGTTCGGGATGAGTCAAAGGTAATTCCACAGATTCTTTAATTTCCTGAATTTGTTGTTCTAAACCACCAATATCTGCATATGATTCTGTTGGTGCCTTTTCAAGTTTCATAACGCTAACCATTGGATCGGTATCATCTTGAAGTACACCGACAACTGACATTGCCTAATAATAAAATATATACATAAAATATATATAATAATAATTATACTAATACTAATAATAATAATAATAATAATAATAATAATAATAATAATAATAATAATAATAATAATGATAATGATAATGATAATAATTAATTACCTTATGGTGTAATAGAATTGAGCATCCAGGTTCTAACAAATCTTTATCTACGAATGAATAAATGCTGACATAATATTCAGGTCCTGTAGACGAAGAAACAATTGCGTGTTCGTCATCAATAATTTCTTCTAAGGTTCCAACTCCCATTGGAGATCCTCTTAAATCATCTACCCGAGTTCTCTCTTCCTAATAATACGATTATCAAATGACACCAATAAATCAAATAAATCAATAAATAAACCAATATATCAATTACATTCGATTATCTTGAAAAACCTACCTGAGCCTTTTCTTCCTGTGGTTTCAATCGTTCTTGATTTTGTACAAATTCTTCTTCCATTAACAAGTAATCCTTTATGCGTTCCATTTTTAAAAGCTTTAATCGGCAACGCGTTGTGGGATAGACTATATATATATAAAAACAAAAAAGAGAAATCAATCGTAAAAAAGGGGAAATGAAATCTCATTAATAATGAAAAGAAAACTTTTGATAGGTACCCGCTGGCAATTTGGATGTTGCGTCCGGTCCTCTCCTCCTTTTTTTACCAACACGAGTAGGAAGGGGCGGTTCCCATTTCTTTTTTTTATCTTTGTCCTATAGATGAATTTTCAAATAATTTCATATGATCTAGTTAAATGAACGCAATTCAAAGATCGCCCAAAAACATATCGATCTATAAAAAGTAATAAAAATACTATACTTTATCGTCTTTATTTTTATCATCGCCTCCAGGACCACCAAGTGGAGGAAGACCGGATTGCGCGTTACCCTAATTTTGCATAGTTTTTCATAATTTTAACAATTAAACGTTAATCTAAAAGTATATATTGAAAGATGCGAAAAATGGGTTTTTTTTATTTCTTTTTTTTTTAGAATTATTAATATACGGACCATTTTTAAGAATTATCAACTGAATTATTGAATGGTTTTTTTTATCATGAAATACGTAATCATGTTTATTACGTAAAGCGTCCATATATATATATAGATTTGTTTGTTTTGTGTCACGGATAACAGAAAACGTAAAATATTTCATCAGTCATAATTTTCATATTTTACATTTTTTTTTTTTAATAATGAATGATGATAGTAATACTTCACCCCTTCTCGCTGCTACCACGCAAACGGACGATACTATTCCATATGTTGTGTTAAATACTTCTATTGGTAGTCCTCCAACTCCACCAATTTCTCGTCAGGAGACATCCTCATTACAACAACAGATACCAACGAATTCTCATTCGAGAGAAACCCAACCCGAAGTTAATATTGATTCCGAGAATGGGGGAGATATAAGATATAATCCATCGGAATCATCCGTTTCCGATATTCATTCACAAAATGTTGTTCCATTTTATCGACGACCACAATTTTATAGTACATTCGTAAATATTTTTTCTCAAAATTTTCTTTTCCCTTTTATAAATGGTGTCATGTTGGGTTTTGGTGAAATTTGTGCTAATGAAATCGCGTTTAGAATGGGATGGTTTGGAGTTAGAAATTTACCGATTTATTCTCGTCGAGCCAATAATCTTTTTGGTAGTAGTAATCGTAGTAACAATAACAACAACAACAATAATAATAATAGAGGTGACGGACAACCTTTAAGAAAGACAAAAAACAAAAATGGTCGTGAAATAAATGAAGAAAATGATCAAATGGCATCACGATCATCTAAATCATGATAAATAAATATATATAAATATATATAAATATATATGTAAATTAATTGAGAATATAATTAGCGTGAACATTTATTATTATTATTATTATCATTAAACGCGAAGAGAAATCAATAAATGTCGATGTGTCAAGGATATTACTACATTACATTTATGTATGTAATTAATTAAACTAATTATTAAACCAAAAATTTATTTAAGAACCGTTATTATTTAATTATTACTATTATTAAAAAAAAAAACCTTCTATATAATATATTTCTTTTTTAGATGAGAGAAAACTATTACTAGATATTGTTATTTACTACAAAAAAATAATAATAAAGTTGTACAGTTGGTTTCCTTTTTTCATTCCTCCTTAAAATTTCGAAACCTTTTTTTTCTGATTGCATAGAAAAAATAATAAAAATTAAAGTAATTTAAGACTTTTTCTTTTACATTGCAATTATTTCTCTCTTGAATAATTCAAACTTTCGAGTTCTTGTTACTAGTGTTAAATATTTCAAAATTACTGATTAATATGATTAATCCCATTTTTTTTTTACAAAATTATATTTTTTATATTAATATATAATAAATACAAAAAGGTGAGGAATTTCTTTAATTTATTGCTTTGTGTAGATGGACAATTATTTGATTTTTTCGAAAAACTTGGCACGTGAAAACGCACAAGCCACAGTCAGACCATAAAGCCTCATGATCAAGTAAACTTCTTTATTGAATTTATATAGATTAGCGGGAAATTTGAGTTTTGTATTTTTTATTTTTCCTGATAATCTTGTGTGACCCATATTGTTCAGTAAACAATTAAGAAACAAAATAATCAAAAACAATTTTAAACTCAGATATGTTTATTTCAATAAAATAAACATATAAAAATAAAAGCATAAAAAGTATAAAAAGGATCAGTTATCATTTTCCCCATTTTTCATTTTTTTTTAAAAAACTTGAGTCCTCTTTTTTAAAAAACAATAAGTATTCTCTCTAAAAGTAAATATTTATTATTACTATTCTTCTTTAATATTATTTAATTGAAAATACTAAACCTTTCTTTTCTTGTTCTAAAAGAGGAGAGAATCCAGAAACGAAACGTAAAACGAAAGTATCTCTCCAACAGTGACTATTATTTCATCTTTATTATTCTTTTATATAAGTACTAACCTTCTTTTTCTAGATTTAATAAATACTAACCTTCTTTTTCTAGATCTAAAAGGCGAGAGGATCCGAAAACGAAATGACACCCATTGTGTAAAGTAATAAACTCCCAAAAAGGTAAATATTTATTATTATTGTTATTATCATTTATTGAAAAAAAAGAAGAAACAACAATAATAATAATATTCTTTAAAAAATAGGGAGTGAAAGGGAGGGAAGGGTTGGTAACTACTTTTTTCATAATTATTTTCTGCTTTAAAAGGCGGAAATTAATTATGAAAAAAAGTAGTAAGTTTTAAAAGGGTGTCGAGGACTCAACTAGGAAGAAGGTGAGTGGGATTGTTGTATGGTAGGCAATAACCCCACCTTCGGTAAGTGTTGCTATTATTATTATTATTATTATTATTATTATTATTTTATTATTTTTTATTATTATTTTTTTCAGGGCGGAGTAATGCCGTACCACTCACCACAGGCCACGAGGAAGTTCCCCTTCCCCAGATTATACCAGTAAGTTTTTATTGATAATTAATTTATTAATTAATTAATTTAAAATAATTTAAATTATTTTTTCTAAAAAAAAAAAGGGTTAGTATTAGTATTTTATGGGGAGGAAGTCCGGAGAATTTAATATAGTGTATGAACTATTCCTGCAAACCATAATGGTGAGTTTTTTTTATATTTCAAGTTATTATCATTATTATTATTATTATTTTTAATATTAAATATTTTTAAAAAATTTTAGAATTCTCTGGAACCTGGATTTTGGACACGACGACGGCGACGACGATGGCGACGACGATGATGGCGACGACGATGGCGACGACGATG
>PQFF01000298.1:368919-442529 GCA_003547095.1 Diversispora epigaea | reverse complement strand
GATGGCGACGACGATGGCGACGACGATGATGGTGACGACGATGGCGACGACGATGAAGACGGCGACGACGATGGCAACGACGAGACGATGGCGACGATGATGATGAATGGTGGTTTTGGTGGGTATGCGGTTATTTTGGTGATTAGAAGAAAAGGTAAGTGGTTTTGGTGGATATGCGGTTATTTTGGTAATTATTTTTGATCATATGTTGGGACGGCAAAAAAAAATTGACGATTATGATGAATGGTGGTTTTGGTGGGTATGAGTGATTAGGTAAGTGGTTTTGGTAGATATGTAGATATGCGGTTATTTTAGTAATTATTTTTGATCATATGTTGGGACGGCAAAAAAAAAATTACGACGGGTTTATTTGGTTATCGTTTATGTTGGGCGGGAAAGATGATTGTGATTTGGTTATCATTTATGTTGGAATGGCAAAAAGGTGTTATGGCGGGTTTATTTGGTTATCGTTTTTCTAAATAAAACAATAAAAAAAAATAAAAATAATAATTATAAAATAATTTTTTCTTTTTTTTCGTGTTATAAATGTAATTAATATGGAGTTTTTTTATTGATTGATTCACCAAACAAAAAATTTTGCCAGGGAAATTCGCAATATAAATTCTCAATTCCGCAGACATTAGTGTGTTGATCACTGACTGGTATAAAGATGTGTGACCAAATTTTAGATAAATTTATTTATGATGATAATCAAATTTTGAATTTTTTTGAAATGGCTCAATGTCGTTATTACATTCTCGTCGAGAAATAATTAAATATAAAGTAAGACAAAGTCATCATAAAATATTAAAAGCTTCTTTTTCTCATACCCCCAGTTCATACGGTATATTCGATTTTGTAAAAAAATTATTTCCAACTGTAAATAAAGGAAATAAGGGGAATAAAGGGAATAATAATAATATTAAAGAAAATATTGATAAAATTAAAAATAAAAATAACTTGAAAGAAGGACAAGAAGTGTCATCCTATGAAGAATTATTAGATGAGATCGAAATTGAAGGCGTTGAAGGAGGAGTAAAGTAAAAATTTTAATATTATTTTAATAAATAATAATAATTAATAATTAATAATAATAATTAATAATAATTAATAATAATTAATAATTAATAAAACTTGCAGACAACCAACAAAACTTAAAGACCAAAGTGAAATTAAAAGTACTATTTATAATATTTACAAAAATCATGTGCAATCAGGAGTTCAATGGATGGATTTTAAACTAGAAAATCAATCACTCAAATTTACGGTATGTTATCATTCATTAAACGCGTTATTTATTATTATTTTATTATTATTTTATTATTATTTTATTATTATTTTATTATTATTTTATTATTATATTATTATTTTATTATTATATTATTATTTTATTATTATTTTCTTTTTTTCTTTTCTTTTTTTTATAGATTTTGCGTGATTGTATGTCAAAAACTGGTAGAATCATTCCAAACCTTAATCTCAACAATATGAAAACGATGAGTGATGTAGTAAGATTTTATTTAGGTGAAGAAAAACGAGATAGTAGAATTGGTCATCCTGTTGCTGAATGGTTTATCGCCAATAAAGATAAATTACCTCCCAATATGAAATTCATTCCTTACGTAAAAGAGAGAGGAGTTAAAAGAGAAGAACGATCAAAAAAGCAGAAAATACCTAAAAAAGAAAAACAAAGATTAGCTGTAGAAAAAGCGCGAAAAAAAGAATTATTAGCTCAGAAAAAGAAATTAAAGCAACAGCTCGTCTAAAATATTAAAATAAATGACACGAAAAATAAATGAATTTTTTTTTTTAAAAAAAAAATATAATAATAATAATAATAATAATAATATAAATACTTTTAATTTACATTGTTAATCGTCAATTTAAAAATAATAACATTTTTAGTCCAGTTTAATTTGTTAGTTGATTGTAAAACAATGGAAGTCTCCCTTATTCGTTCAATTTTTAGCAACTTTTTAAATTACACTACTGAAAGTGTACGAAAATTGTATACGAAAATATGTATACACTACTGAAAAGTGTACATGTTAGGCATTATTAGACATTTAAAAAAGTAAAAAAAGTAAAAAATGGATAGCAAATACTTTATTATTGACATTATTTTGTGTACTCCAAAAAAAAAATCAAACGAAATTGGATGAAATTTGGAAAAGCGGAAGGGTCGTCCAAAAAATTTTTATGCTGATATCCAATCACTTATCAAGAAAAATTCAAACTAGCATTTTAGTTTCATTCTTTAAAAAATAATTCTTTTATAATTACCTTACCTTTTTCTATTTAACTTGTTTTGACTCGGAGAGAGACTTAAAAAATATTTATTTTTTTCCTTGTAACAAAAGTCCAACTCAGTTTCAATCCCTACTCTCCATCGTTTCTCTAAATTCCTTTTATATAAATGCCTTTGGTATGTGATGTTCATTTTTGATACAATTGCGTGTTTTTTTTTTTAAATTTGGTTTGCCAGATTCCTTTTTTTTTAAAAAAAATAATAATAATCTTAACCTATATTTTTTTTTGCCCTGTATAGGAATACGCTCTTCAACACAGGTAAATAGATTTTCAACCAAGGAAATGAGATGGTCCAATCTACCATTCAAGTTTCAAATGGACAAATTTCTTAAGAATTTCCGAAAAATCCGAAAACTTCATATTAAATATTAAATTAAATATTAAATGATTATTAAATTCTACATTAAACTCTACATTAATTACTCGATAGGGGTCAATTTCCCGATCCAGGTCCGTGGAAGATCCCCCAAACGAAAAATGTTCTTCTCAGAGATACTCTTGGAATTGAAGCTTTGCCTCGACAACGTTTCAATAAGACAAAGAGAACACCTTACGTTCTTAATATTATGGTTGTTGGTAAGTTATCAAATCTTTTTTTTTTTTAAAAAAAAATCAGGATTTTCAAAAAAAAATCTTTCTTAAAAATAATTGATAATTCGTTTATAATAATAAAAGGCGAAAGTGGACTTGGTAAAACCACCTTTATGAATACTTTATTCAATACGCCCCTCAAAGAAGAAATCCATCCCAAAAATCCTCAATCCACACAAACAGTAGAAATTTCTCCTGTACATTATGGTTAGTTTTTCATTCATTCATTCATACATAAAAGTGAAATATTTTAATATTTAATACGTATATATATTTTATAATTAATATTTTTAATATTTTTTTTTTTGATATTTAGAATTGGTTGAAGATGGAGTCAAGCTTAATCTCACAGTTGTAGATACACCTGGATTTGGTGATCAACTTAATCGGGAAAATAAGTTCGTTATTATTATTATTGTTATTATTATTATTATCATTAGTGAATCGGATTATTATGAATTAAACTGTTGATGATATAAATTTATTGATTTTATTGATTGATAACTTTCTTTATTTAGCCTTGATCCTATTGTTGAATATATAGATAATCAATTTGAAGTTTATCATTCAGCTGAACGTAGTTCGGAATTTAGACGTGCAATTCCTGATACTCGTATACATGCATTATTATACTTTATTCCTCCAACTGGACACGCGTAAGTTTTTATATTTTTATTCTTATTATATTAAAAAGACGAATTCCATCATTTACATTTACATCTATATATTCAAAGTCTTAAAGAACTTGATATAAAAGCACTTCAAGTTCTATCCGCAAAAGTTAATGTAATTCCAGTTATTGCCAAAGCTGATACCCTTACACGGGAAGAGAAAGCTGCATTTAAGAAAACTGTACGTATTTTATTAAATTATTATTATTTTTTTTTTATTTATTAAATAATTTTATTAATTAAATTTGTATATGAATTACATTTTAATTAAATTATATAAATTATATAAATTATATACACACATATATGTATAAAGATATTAAGAGATATTGAAAATAATGCCATCACGATTTTCCCTACCGCTTATCCAGATGATCGAGAGAGTGTTGAAGACCTTGAGGTAAATATAAATATAAATTCAATAATTATTTCTAAAATTAATGTTTTCATTACTTTTAAATTAGAAGAATGTTTAAAATAAATAAATAAATAAATAAATAAATATATATATATATAAAATTTATAGAAATACATTCCATTCACTGTAATCGGAAGTGATCAATTTGTGGATATTGGTGGGAAAAAAGTACGTGGAAGATCATATCGATGGGGTGTTGTTGAAGGTCAGTAAGTGATATTATTATTAATTTTTATTTTATTTTATTATTTTATTATTTAAAAATTGTTATTTGATTTTATATGATTATTTTATTGTTAATTAATTATTGTTATAATAAATTATTTAGTTGAAAATGAACAACATTGTGACTTCATTCATCTTCGTGAACTTCTTATGACACATGCTCTTCACGATCTTCTTGAGACAAGTCATACAGTTCATTATCATAATTATCGTGCTCAAAAACTTCGATCTAGTGGTCGCCCAGAGTCAATTCTTGCTTGCGATGATTCTTATGAACATAGGATTGAGAGAAGCAAACAAAGTATGGCAGAAGATATGATTAAGAAAGAAGAGGAAATGAGGCAAAATTTTGTAATGAAAGTCAGAGAAAAAGAAGCAAATTTGAGAGAAAGAGAAGAACAGGTAATTATTATTACCATTATTATTATATATCTCTTTTTATTTTGATAATTCCCTTTCCTAATATTAAATTATTTTTTTTAATATCTTTTATCATTAGCTTAACCAAAAGCGACAACAACTCATGGCAGAATTAGAAGAGCAACGTTCAGCTCTTGCAGCCGAAGAACGAGAATTCCAAGAGTTTTATAACGCTAGTCGGAATGCTAGGTAACCATTAATAATAAAGTAAAAAACTAACTGTATATTATTTATGATCGAATTTTTTTTTAAAAATGATTCTTCCTTTTTTTTTTTTAATAGTGTTTCAAAAGGCAGCAAGATTTTCGGAAAGAAAAATTAATTTCCCTAATCATTATTATTATTATTATTTATATTTAATTTCTCACTAATTTTTCTAAAGATATTTTATAAGTTTTTCAATTTTTTTTTTGATTCATTTCTTATAATTTATGGGCACAATGTTACAAATTTCTTTCTCTAGACGTATTTTGTTAGATTAATGTGGAGTGGATTAATGTTGTTAGTTATTATTTACAGTAATTACAGTAATTAAAATTTTTTTTCTTTCTCTCTTTCTCTAGATTATATTTTATAAATTGTGTAACAAAAGATTTATTTATTCCCCTTATCAATCACTGTTATTATCATTATTCTCATTTATTATATATTCCGTAATTATTTTTATTATCAAGGTGCGATAATCTTAGGTAAATTCTTTCTTTCTTCTTAACAACACATTTGCAAAAAAAAAACATTTTGCAAATTTTGTATTTGTATATTTATAAATTGGGTCAAATTGGGTGTGTTTTAAATCCTTGTTGCATTATATTTATTATACATGAGGTTTTTTTTTTTATTAACATTATTTTTTTTTTGTTTAATAAGAATAGTAATTTAAATTTTATATATTTTTTTTATTGTAATAATTTATTAAAATTAATTTTTCTTACTTAATTATTATTATTATTATTATTATTATTATTATTATTATTNCAATGTTACAAATTTCTTTCTCTAGACGTATTTTGTTAGATTAATGTGGAGTGGATTAATGTTGTTAGTTATTATTTACAGTAATTACAGTAATTAAAATTTTTTTTCTTTCTCTCTTTCTCTAGATTATATTTTATAAATTGTGTAACAAAAGATTTATTTATTCCCCTTATCAATCACTGTTATTATCATTATTCTCATTTATTATATATTCCGTAATTATTTTTATTATCAAGGTGCGATAATCTTAGGTAAATTCTTTCTTTCTTCTTAACAACACATTTGCAAAAAAAAAACATTTTGCAAATTTTGTATTTGTATATTTATAAATTGGGTCAAATTGGGTGTGTTTTAAATCCTTGTTGCATTATATTTATTATACATGAGGTTTTTTTTTTTATTAACATTATTTTTTTTTTGTTTAATAAGAATAGTAATTTAAATTTTATATATTTTTTTTATTGTAATAATTTATTAAAATTAATTTTTCTTACTTAATTATTATTATTATTATTATTATTATTATTATTATTATTATTATTATTATTATTGAATCTATAACTATTTGAATATATCATATTATAAAGTTACAGTAGTATAGAATTTAATTAAATTAAAAATTATTAAGAATTAATTTATTAGTTTGTTTGTATCTTTTTCCAGTGAATCCAATTTTGGAAATTTTTGATTTTCGAAATATTTTTGTGCTTCTAAATAACTTTCTAATCCTCCTACATCAATTCTTCCTTCTACTTTACTAGCATAAAGTTTGAATTTATTTTCATTAATAACCCAGGCTAAAAATTTTCCTGTAGCATCTCGATCTTCAATGGTTTGTGATTTATCTTCTTTGGATTCTTTAAGAAATTCATCAATTAAAAGTAAAGCTTCCCGTTTAAGAAAATAAAAACAGGGGCAAGCATTTCTTGAAATTATTTTTTGAGAAGGATTATTAGGTTTCTCGATGAAATCGATCACAAGAATTTGATCGTTTGATAAATTTTCTAATGTAAGGATTCCATATTTACTAATATTTTCATCAGGAGGAACAATATAAGTCGTTAATAAACAACCATCTTTATTATCTTTAAATTGTTTCATTAATTTATTAAAATTAAAATCACTCAAAAATAAAGTATCTCCCCCAATAATAAGTACATCCGAATCATAAAGTTGAAAATATTTTAAACCAAATTGAATATCAGAAATTGCACCTAATCTATCCTCATTACATGTGGTTCCATCATTGGCAATATTTGAAGTGGGAATCCCATTTTCATTAGCCCAAGAAATAAAATTACTATAAAATTTGGAATTTGTCACTACGTATACACTAGAATTAATAGAATTATTGGAATTAAGTTCAGAATTTCTAAATATTTGTAGCCAATGCGTTATGAGTGCATCTTTATCACCTATTGGTAAAAGTGCTTTGGGAAGTCCTAAAAGGTGATTATATTTTTGGCAGGGTTCTTGTTTAATATCACGTTGAAGGCGAGTTCCGTAGCCAGCTCCAAGTATTAAGATTTTGAGTTTCATTATTATTATTATTATTATTATTATTATATGAAATGTTATATCAGATATTAAATTTTAATAAAATTTCACATGATTTCGTTTCACTGAAAATATAAAATTATTATAAAAAGTAAGGCGGGTAAGCAGTCCAACCATCTCACTTAGCAACCCCAACTACCAATCACTCAAGTGTGCTATCTCACTGCCACTTAATGCTGCGGGTTTTCCCTGCTCTGTTTCCAGCCTCGGGCTGAATCCCCCGCTATTTAAGAACCTCCTGGCCCAAATTTACACTCAAGCCAGAATGTTCACATCAAGTTCAAGTGAGACACTACTCTCTACGTGCAGAGTTAAGAATTGTAATTCCAAGTGAGGATTATTCCACCACCCTAGTTCTCCAGAAGCAGAGTTACAGTCAACTGCCAAATTGACCAACTAATATTATTACCTGTAGAATCTAAATATATTAATTCATTTGATAAAAATTAAGTGATTATGGGATTGCTTGTATTACGTTATTTTATATATATTTGAAATCGAGAATTTTTATTTACTCTATCAAATTAATTATATTAATTATCAATTATTTTGATTAAGATTATTGAAAAATTTATCATTAATAATAAAAATTTCATGGAAAACCGAGCAACGACAACGACAACAACCGTTTCCCTAGAAAGTTTAGCTGTTGAAGGTTTATCAACTCTTAATAAACTTGTAGAAACCGCTGGAGAAATATTTGTTTCTTTATCAAACTATTCTTCTTTTGAAGAAAATAACGAGGAAGAATTACAACGAAAAGTTATAGAAAGTCATGAAAAATATAAAAAAGTTTCTGAGGAATTAAATGGTTTGATAACGCAAATCAGTGATTTTCAGGAAAAGAAAAATGAAGAGGAAAAAGTAAATTGAATATTTTTTTTAAAAAAAAAAAAAAAAAATTATTATTATTTTTTTTTTAATATTTTTTTTTTTTCGTCTTTTAGGCTAAAGAAAATAGTATGGATACTTCAGATCCTATAATCTCCGGGCTAATAGAAACGCGTGATTCACTCCTTAAAGTACTTTATCTAAATAAATATATAACACTCTCATTTATTTTCTTTCCAATTAATTTCTTTGTTAATTAAAATCTAATAAACTTTTTTTTCAACCTTTCATTTTCTTTCATCTCTACTATCACCAAATCTCAAAAAAAAACTAAAAAAAAAAAACATGACAACAAAAAAAAGGAATCTGAATCACAGCGAACTTATCTGAAGAATCTATAGAAAAAACATATAAGCTACAATTTCTCATACAAGCTTTATTGTCAAGTAGTGAACAAGAGACAATAGAACCTCGTCCAAAATAGTTTTTTTTGGGTCGTAATTTTATTAAACAAAACGAGCAAGCTCTTTTTTTTTTTAAAAAAAAAAAAAAAAAAATAGAGATATAATTGAAGTGAGATTTAGCATGATGATTTTTCACATAAAATAATAAATCCAAATCTTCAATTAGCAACAATTCCGCTACATATATACACTTGAGATTTTCGAGCTTTGTATTTATTAACAGTTAATACGAAATATATGAAATGGCTTCTCTATGTTGATTAAATCAACACCCCCGATCACGTAGGGTGAGCATATGCCTATCCTTGTCAGACTGGTCAGACCGAACGGGAATTGGTGGGGTCAAAAGTTTATGGGGTCGATGGAGTTAATGAAAATTATTATTATTGTTGTTGTTGTTTTGTTTTGTTTTGTTTTATCTTAAATTTATTAATTTAGAAAAAGTTGAAGGTTTCTTATTTTACATTATTATACATAATATAAAACATACTTTACTATCAAAAATATTTTAATAATAAAATTAATTATTTTCTCGAATTTTAAGCACATACACACTTCTATGGCTCTATTTCTACGTTTACTAATTAGCTCACCATATATAAATGGATTTTTTATTTTTATTTCTAGGAATCGAGTTTATCAATAGATCAAGATTATGTGACTTATATCATAGACCCCATCAACATAAAACAATCAAGTTTCACCGGCTTGAAGTCAAACCAAACCAATAACTTGAAATCCTCAAGTCGAATCGGTTCAGTCCGATCCAGCTTAACTTATACTTAACAATGCTAATTTTAACAAAAAGAGACATTATAATAAAGGAGACTAAATTTGTAAGCATCAAGATTTAATGAAAGTGGAAAATGGAAGAAGACTAATAAATACTGGTTATTATTATTTCTTGTTATTATATATCAAAGAAGATTATTTCAATAAAGAAAATTTTTAATTAAAAAAAATATTAAAATATTAAAAAATTACATTTTAAATATAAAGTTATATATCCTACTACTTTCTAAATCAAAACATATATATATTAATTACTGTTTATTTAATTCTCTGGTGAATGTGAATTATTAATAAATTTAATAAAATTAAAAAGAAGTCAATAATATAATAAAATTAATTGGTTAATTCTTTTATACTTTACATGTTGAAAATAATATTGTAAATAAAATCTTTTCAAAAAAAAATATTACGGAAATTTTTTGAATATACAATAATATACAATGTAATAAAAAAAACCCCCACTTACATTGATGGTCTTTGTGTACATTTACCTTCTAAAAAATTGTTAAAAGAAGATGCAATTTCAAGAATAATGTCTGATGTTTGTACTGAACGACCTAATTTTCCAAATGCAAGACGTGAGCATTCTCGGGTAATGGCACATCCAGCAAAGCTGGCTAACATTGCAATATCATCAGGTGAAATCTTGTTATCGTGTCTTTTTAGAAAATAAGAAAATTAATACAAATATATAAATATGTATATAATTTTAATGTTAATTTTAAAGAAATTTAAAGAATGATTCATTTTACATACTGCCAGATTTTATTTTGATATGATAAACCCCAGTCCAAGAAAGTAGCTATAAGACCTGTAAGAACATCACCTTGACCACCACATCTTTTAAGGCCTCCTTCATTATCAACTAAGAATACTACAATTCCGTATAATAAGAGTTATTATAGACTATGAATTTATGAAAAAAAAATTATTTTAATAAAGAATTATTTGCTCACCAACTTTTCCATTTGAAATAAAATCATTTTTTCCCTTATTTACAATGACCACTCCTCCAAATGCTTTGCTTAATTGTTGAGTCATCTCTTCCAAACTATTATTTTCAGAACTAACATTCTAGTTGATTTATTTTAGAAGAATGTTGAGATATACATCAAATAAAATAATAAGAATCACTTCTGGAAGATTTAAAATTACCATTGTTTCACAAAGCCGTTTAAATTCATTCAGATTTGGTGTTAATATAGCTTTAGGATAATCCTTAATAACATTGGGATTGTTTTGAACAAGGAATAATCCATCCTAAATTCCCCCCAAAAATATTATAATTAACGGATTATAATAATCTTATAGAAAGAACCGTAACATAAAGAGATTCTTTTTACAGCATCAATTATAATTGGTATCATTTTTTCTTTAGCTTTTTGAATAATTCCTTGAGCACAATTCAGCATCATCAGGTCTCTCGATAATCCAGGTCCCACCACTAACACATGTAAACGTGGAAATAGTTCCTCGACATTATTTATGATTTCATCAGAACTTAAATCTGGATTTTTTCTGAAAATTAGTTAGATGTGATATATATATATCTATATTTTTAATTATATTATAAAATATGATAATCTTCATACTAACTCTGATTTACGCATGTAAGGATGAACTATTAAATCTATTATATAAAATTAAAAAAAGAATCTTTAAAATTTTTGATTAATATAAATCAATCAAAGTAGTAAAGACAAAAAAAAATCTTTACCTGGCGAATAGCTCTAGAAAAATAATAAAATATAAATGATTATAAATTTCTTTGTTTCTTATATATTTAATATTAAAAAATCTCTTTACCTTAATCACTATAGCTGCTGCAGGTTGACAAATGACGTGAGCCAAGTCAGCACCCTTTAAAATAATGTCAGAATTTGTATTTAAATTACATTTAGAAACCTTGTCCAAATATCACCTACAAGTTTTAACGCGGAAATTGCACTAAAATAAGGAGCTCCAGTATATCTATAGTCACAAAAAAAAGGTGAATAATATGGTAAAAGAATTTTTGCGAAAAAAAAAATAGCCTTCTTACTTACTCCTCCGAGCCACCAATAACGCCAACTCGACCTAATAAAAAAAAAATAAATTTCGGTGAGTTATTAAAAAAA
Organism: Diversispora epigaea; assembly: GCA_003547095.1. Taxonomy (NCBI): domain Eukaryota; kingdom Fungi; phylum Glomeromycota; class Glomeromycetes; order Diversisporales; family Diversisporaceae; genus Diversispora; species Diversispora epigaea. The sequence continues at coordinate 431,158 of PQFF01000298.1, read as the reverse complement.
AAATAATTAAAACCTTTATTTTAGAGTAGGATACCTAATTGGCCTTTATGAAATTTCGCAGAAAGTGGAGGAATAAGTGTACAAAGAGTATCCAATGGAGGTTTTGTAGGAACTATTTTGGACATTCTGGAGCATTTAAAGCGAGAGAGAGGATTTTTTAAGGCCCCGAGTGAGGTATAATAATATTTACAATATTTGCTCAATTTTATTAAGACTGGTTTCATGCAGTAATTTCGGTAAAAATTATGAAGAAAAAAATCACGAGTGAAACCTAATCTAATAACATATACTAAGCATTATTAATTAAAAATTTATGATATGATACGTATTAAAGCTTTATACTCGGAATTATGTCCGAAATTATTAATATCTAATGATAAAAATTATGTTGCACGAACAGCAAGAATTTATACCCGCCGATTTTAAAAAATTTCTGATTTGATTATCGGCAATTCTAAGGACACGAACAGACGTGACAATTACTCTCTTTTTACTTAATATATTTTTATTACCTTGTCCTTCCTAGCTCACAGTAAGAATGGGTGAAATTGAAAGGCGGGTTTTATGATCATTGAAAAATGTGAAAATTGAATATGTATATAATTAATTATCGGCAATATATTCCACAATCATTGTTGCTTCTAATACATTTTTTTATTATTGGTACAGTAAAATAAAAATACATCGGAATTTATGTTAAAGCAGAAGCTGAGATAATGTAGTTTACATAAATGTGCAATATTGAAATTTTATCATTAATATACAAAGTAACATATTGCAATTCTATTAAGTCTAAGAAAGATTGTAAATGAAAGTAATAAATTGCAGTATAATAAATCTAAAAATATTAAGAAAGGCTATTGATGAATTTGGTTAACGAATTTTCGTCTGTAGCCGAAAGGAATTTGTAGCCTTGATCCGGCTGACGCACAAAGAAAAATTGGTTTAACACATTACATCCAACAAGGGAACTATCGACATGATCTCCGGGGCGTCTTTGAGGGTATTTGTCCTCACCCATTTACTCCAAGTATCGTTGTCACCAATTGCCACTTCAAATGTTGCTGTTGCAACAAAAACAGAAGAGGGAGATCCGTAATCTGTAGTAAAAACATGTCGAGATTTCCATCCATCTTTTCCAAGCACAGAACGGACATGATAAGGGAATATTGTCTCCGGCGCACCTGAATCAATGACGGATTTATATAATTTATTTCTCTCGGCAGGGTCACGAAAATTACAATCAATTATAATAGAATCCGTTGTTCCTAATTTTCTAACTTGGATCTTAACCTTTGTTAAAAAAAATTGTAAATAAAAATAAACACATTTATACATATTCGCATTATTGGAAAAATTTGACCACACAAATTTCAGACCATGTGTTCATTTTCGGTACGTCATGCTCTTACTGTTCTTGCTGGTAGAACTTTCACATCTTCACGAATATTTTTATCTATTGGAAAGTAGATTGAACCAGGCATCTCTTTTTCGAGATCCTCTAACTCCTTATTCGTGTATTCCGAACCATACTTTTTAATTTCTTGTTTATAGATTAATACCCAGTTGTCTTTACGCTCATCAAACGTACCCTTATCTAGATTTTCATTTTCATCATCAAATTTTAGGGCACTGTCACCTGCTATGTAAAAAAAAAGCCATTCCCCTATCAACATCAATCATTGAAATAGGCCACCTGAAGTCTGGGCCGACGCGATCTACAAGGTATTATATTAAAGTACTACCGTTGTATTGATTGTAATCATTCTGAAAATTTAAAAAACTTCTGGGCTTGCCCAGGTAATGTTTCATATTTATCAACTGTCTCAGGTGGATTGAGCACAGGAGGATTCGGTATTTTTGGGGAATCAAACGTCTCAGGCGGATTGGATATTTCGGACACAGAATAATTCATTACTTCGGGCTGAATGGATGTTATATCATTAAGTGTTTATTAAAAATGAATTCGATTTAATAACTCCGGAATGTTAATGACAGAACCGAACCTCTTTTTTCTTTTTAATATTTTTCAAAAACTTGGGTAACTTAAATACACTCTTTTTTCCTGTAACAAAGTTAATAACTGAGAAAACGGTATAGTTCGAAATGTTCAAATGCAGTTGAGGCGTTTACCTTTCTTTTTATCGTTAGAAGCAGACATGAGTTGATCAGTTTCATAAATTTATAATATGTCTGAAGTGAAATTACGTCACAATTGCACAAAAATCTATTGACCTGAATAATCATTTATTTCATGAAAAGGCTGGCACCTTGTACTAGCTCCGCTAATTTGAACATAATCGTAATCATACCAGGCCTTTAAGATAACTCAATGAGTCATAAAACATAAAGAGTGATTTTAATATAATTGGAATGTTTAACATTCTGTAGATTGTAGATTGTAACTTTATTTATAGTATGAATTCGTCAATATCGCACCATTTGTGATTAAACTGAAATAATGTTCATTCCCACGTTATCTCAAACATGTCACAATCACAGACGGTACACGTGCTACATAAAATATCTCACTAACAAAACGAAATTATAGAAGCGCATTTTATTTTCAACTATCACAAATTTATTCCCTGGATTGAACGCGTGCTCGTATCTATATTATTTCGTTTCCCGCGATCACATGGGGTTTCATGGACTAGGGTCTAATAAGTATTCGTATTCGATAGTAAAACAACCACACAAATCAATTGATAAGGTTAATCCTTTGTAATCTCTATCTAATTTGCCGATTAGGTAGCAAAGAACTAGCAATTTTTTCACCAATTCTTCTTCTTTTAAGTATTTTTTTGTTTCGGTAGCGGAAATATCTTCATAAATGTCTTTAACTAGTAAAGTCGGTTTTTCTCAATTACAATTAGAGCAAAAACAATATTCAACTTGGGTTAAGTTTGAGCCATGCTTAAATTCAGGTCAAAATCTTGGGTCAGGAACTTCAAAAGTTAATTTGTTTTTTTCTTCCTCAGGCCAACGAGTTTTTAAAGGACTTTGACATTGCGGACAGTTAGTCTTATGTATTTCTTCAAAATATCAGGCTTTTATTGCGTCATTCATATAAGAAATTTTAAAGATAGGCAACTAAAACTTAAAACAAAACTTTATTCAAAAATATAACTGTCGCGACAAAAACTTAAAAAAAACACATAAAAAGAAAGAAAATAAAAGAAATAAAAATAGTTGAAAAAGCAACTAAAAGAAAAAAAATGAAATCTTTGCCGCAAGGCTTAAAAAATACAACTATTTAGACATTAGACTGAAAAAAATAAAATTCTGTTAAGAACATAGAAAAACTGATAAAAAATAACAAAAAAAACTTGCTAAACTGGTAAAGTAGATAAACAAAAAAAGAAAAAAATAGTGTAGCAGTATAAATTTAGTATGATGGCTTATAACTCGAAACTTTAATTTGAAGTTGTCCCCAGTAAACCAAATCATCTGGGCTATCCAAGAAAGTAGTATAGTGTTGAGTAGGAGCATATTCCCAACCACTATCAACCTCTTGAAAATATCCATTGGGTGTATCTTTTTTACTGCCGACTACTTTGTAATAGGTATTGTAAAAGCCGAAGTTTTCGGTTTGGACATGACGACCGCACATTGGGCAGTTCACATCTCTGTCATTACGAAAGAAGTCAAAATCACGGTAGCCCCATTTAACAAGAACATAGCCTCCGTTATAGGCTTGGCAAGAAGAATTGTAGCAGTGGGCTTTTAGAAGAAAACAGTTAATAGAGAAGTTTCGTATCAACTTAATAGAGTTTATCAATTATTACTTACCCTCTAAACTTAAACCTCTAGCCGCAGTTCTCCATACGGGAGCACTACTAGACCAATCTCTTTTTGTTCTCTTTTGTTTGTTGGAGGGATCGGTTAAAGGAATTCCACCAATCGGTCCAAAAGCAATAGTAGCAGCACCCATGAGCGGAACGCTATGAGCGTAGGAATAGGAAGAAGAGTAGGAAGAAGTATTTTGTTCTTCATCTTCACAACGAATGTTATTAGACATCTTGACTTAAAAATAATAAAAAGTAAATTAGAACTTTGACAAAGACAAAAAAAATATCAATCCTTTAAAAACTTACTTTTGAGATAATTAACAAGCAAAAAAATTTAATACAGGATTATCCCCATATATAATTAGAAGCGTAAAAATACTTAAACAAAATCCGATTAGCAAAAAAAAATTGGTGAGGGCACTACGCTACGCGGGGAACTAACCATTATACATTATCTCTTAAACCGTCAAGCGGGCAAATTTGCCGCTAAAACTTAGTAGCATGTGAAAATTGACGGTTTAAGGGATATATAATTTATTGTATTTCACAAATCCGATATAAAAATAAATGATACTTAATTTATTATATTGAACGTATTACATGTGTTGATCGGCATATCAATTTAATATGTACTTCGCCACAGGTCACGCTGATAAATCACGTGACCGGTAGTAGAATTGGATACCAGTTAAACAAAGATTTCATTTTTAATAGATCTATGGTTATTTTTTTGATATTTATTATTTTCATGTGACAAAATAGTTATTTTTTGATGTATCTATAAATAAACAATTATAAGCATATCAATAACCACTTTTTTACATGTATTTTGATATGTCAAAAAAATAACTCCTGATCTATCAAAAATAAAACTTTTACATCAGTTAACTTTGAAATTGTATCCACACAACACATTTAATTTTTTTTACACCTATTTTTTAGTCTTCTGAGTTTTCTTATGCAGGTTTTCCTGGAAAATGCAGAATAATAAAATTGTATACTTGGATTCTAACTTGTTGATTCTTAACTTTTGTTATTATTTATAATATCTTTGACTTTTTTTTAAATTCTTTCACATAGTGATACTAATACAAAATTTTATCCTGATTAACTTTTGTTATACATTTTTCTACTAAACTTGCTTTTTAATATAATCAAGCTAAACTCTACAATATTGAATCCTTAGAACTTTTATTGTCATCTTTATCAGTCTCTTCTTTGATAAGCATAAATAACTTATGTAATAAATCTTACAATTTTTCCTGCTCATAAATAATCTTGGAAAAAACTAGTCAAGATGTTCAAGTTTGTACATCAATGATAACATCTCCTTCATTTGTAATAGTATCATTTATATCTAATTAATTGAAAAAATTAATCTACATTAAATTTGTACCTTTTTTATTACTAATAAAACTTATAACTTGTTTTTGTATAGAGATAGAATTATTTACAATCGGCTCGTTATTTGATCCTCTATAATAACTTACTTTGTTTTTTCAACCAAAACAAAAAAAATCTCTTTTTATTAACCTTATTTTTTATATAAATTTCAATTCACCTTTATCATTATCTATGGCCATATTAAATTGTTATGATATTTTTTTTTTAATATAATTTTAGATATCATTTCACATTTTTCAGAAGTAAATGTGAATTTTTTTTTAAAAATTTCAATAGCGATTCTGCAAATAGAACACGTAAAATAATTTGTTACACCTCAAATAATATATATTTCAAAATATATTTGATGAAACAAGTGTCCACAATATAATATCATAAAAGCTTCTAATTAAAATTTAAATATAACTTTATTGCAAAGTTTGTATAGATGAAGTTTTAATATATAATTATCGTTTGAAATTATTAAAGTATTTTGACTTCGAAGTAATTTAAAAAAAATGTTTCAAATTAAAAAACCTTTATATCACATCAGGAAATTTTTTATAATGAAGATTATTGTAATAATTTCATTTTCAAAGATTATTGAAAATTATCAAATTAATAACCTTCGCAAATATTATGTTTATTATAATAAAATAAAAGTTATTGAAAGTTATCAATATCAATAATTTCTATAGTATTACATTTTATTAATAAAAATAAAGATTTTCAATACCAATAACCTTCATAAATATTACATTTATATTGGATATATTCAAAGGTTATTAGAATAAAATACTTCAAAGGCTTATGTTTAAAAAAATTTACTGATATAGTATTGTTCTAAGAAGTAAATGAGACTTTAAGTACTCTCTCAGTTATTATACGATAAAATACTCTCAAAGAAAAAGCATTATAAATATTTCTCACTCCATATTATTTATATATTTATTTTTAGAACAGGTTAAAAATTTATATATTCAACTTAAATTGGTATTATATCTAAGATATTATAAAAAAAAATAAAGTGAAAAATATTAAAATTAATAAAAAAATACCAATAGAGAGTTTATGTGAAAAATTAATACTGATTAAAAATTTATAAAACTTATATACAAAATTATTTTGAGACCTCAAAATTACAATTTTAAAGAAAAAAATTAAAATAGTTTTTCATAAAAAATGAAATTATTTTACTTAAAACTTAAAATTTTTTGATTATCCAAATAAATTCTTTAATTAAAAATATATATAACTAAATACTTTTTTTATTTTCATAAATAAAATAAATTCTATATAAATTTCAAAAAAATAAAATACACAAGTCGAAATATTAAAAATCAGGTACCTATTATATACCTATCGAATACTTGACTAGTGTCTAATTTCGAGTACTTGATAAGTTCCCGATTATACTTGCATGCAAAATTATTTTGGGGTCTCGAAATTGTAATTTTGAGAAAAAAAGTCAAAATAGTTTTTTATAAAAGATGAAATTATTTTATTTAAAACCTGAAATTTTTTAACTACCCAGATAAATTTCTTGATTAAAGATACATATAACTAAATACTTTTTTTACTTCCATATATAGAATAAATTCTACATAAATCTCAAAAAAATAAAATATCTCAAAAATCCAAAATCAATTTTGAGAACATATATATTCCCAATATGTCACTGATAGTCTATATTGTACACATATCATATACATATCAAGTACCTATCAAGTATAGTATATCGGATATCCAATATGTGTATAATATATATACGATATGTGCACGATATGATATATCAGGTACCCGATAGGTATACGATATGATATATTGAATATCCAATAGGGACTATTAATAATATATCAGGAACTTATCAGATACTTGAAATTAAGCACCAGTCAGGTACTTACATCAGAAAACTTTTCAGGATGTAAATTTACAAAAATTTACATCCTGAAAAGTTTTCTAATGTGATAAGTATATAATAAATACCTGATTTTTAATATTTCGATTTGTGATACCTCAAAAATCTAAAATTAATTTTGAAAATATATATATTATCAGTCTCATCAATTTCATTGGAACTGATAAAACTAATTATACATGTTATCAAAACTATTGAATTGAGTCAAACACTCAATTCAATAGTTTTGACGACATATATATTCAGTTCGATTCAACTTAATTTGTTAACGGTTTGACTTGACTTAAATTTCAAGTTAGATTAAATTAAATTGTTAACAACACTAGAAAAATTTAGATAATATGAATATCATTGATAACAATAATAACAATAACAATAATAATAATTATAATAATAATAATAATAATAATAATAATAATAATAATAATAATAATAATAATAATAATAATAATAATAGGACCCCCGAGCAATCTATGAATAGGTCAGATAATACTAAATTAGGAAATAAGAAAGGAAAAATATAATTTTTGTAAGTAAATTTTTAAATTTTAATTAAAAATAAGCAACTTTTTAAAAATTCTACTATGATAACTAAGCAAACTCTAATGTGACCTATTTATAGATTGCTCGGGGTCCTATAATAATAATAATAATAATAATAATAATAATAACAAAAATAGTACTTCTTTAATAACTATAATAGATTTTGATTTTTTAGTTACTATAGTAGTTTAATTTTTTAATTTTAACAATTGAATAATAATAACATATAATATTTTTTTAAATAATAAATTAATATATTAAATATTAATATTTTTAAATAGTATAATTTTTTTAGATAATTGTATTTGATAATATAGATATATTTCTAATAATTTTACTTTATCAATAAATTTTTTTAAATGTAAATCTTTAAAATATTTCACTTTAATAATTTTCAAATACCTTTAACATAAATATAATACGAAAATTATTGGTATTAAAAACCTTTATTTATTAATAAAATATAATATTATAGAGGTTATTGATATTAATAACTTTTAATAACTTTCATTTTATTAAAACAAATATAATATTGTAAACATTATTAGTTTGATAATCTTCAATAACCTTTGAAAACAAAATTATTTCAATAATCTTTATTATAAAAAATTTTTTAATATTTTTTATATTAATAACAAATAAAATTATTTTATTTTTTTATATTAATTATAAATAAAATAATAAATCAAACAAATTTTTTATAAATTACTTTGTAAATTAGAAAAGTTAATTACAAATTATTAAAAATCAAGAAAACTAATTATAAACGACATTGTTAAATCACACTAGTGATATTTAACACCACTGATTATTAATCAATCAAAATAAACGCATAATTTGCACATGATTTAATTTACCATTGTAAACATGTGATTCATACGATTTAATATATTTATCTATTATTTAAAATCTTATGTTGTTACATGGTGCTGACGTTTAGTTTATTCCTGTATAAATTATTTCAATTGTATCACGCATAATATTATATAAACTAATAAAATTATACGAACGCCTGATCTCACTTGACATGATAAACAATAAGATTATATGAACGCCTGATAATAAACTAATAAAATTATATGAATACTTGATTTCACCTGACATGTAGATCACAGGTAACAGCTTATCTATTATTTAAAATCTTAGACATCGATCAGTGTCATATTTAGTTTGCTCCATATAAATTATTAACAATTGTGTAACAGTATTACATATTTTGAAATCATCAGCGAAGCGACGGGTTCTCACTAGTTGTTTTTAATAAAATATACTATGCACTGCACATTGTATAAATCAAAAATCAAAAAATTGTGATATATTGTCTTTCATCTGGAAATTTTTTATATCAGAGGTTATTATAATAATTTCATTTTCAAAGGTTATTGAAGGTTATTAGACCAATAACCTTCACAAATATTACGTTTATTATAATAAAATGAAGATTATTGAAGGTTATTAATATCAATAACCTCCAGAGTATTACATTTTATTAATAAAAATGAAGGTTTTCAGTATCAATAACCTTCGTAAATATTATGTTTATATTGGAGGTATTCGAAGGTTATCAGAGTGAAATACTTCAAAAATTTACATTTAAAAAAATTTACTGATGTTGTTTATTTAACTTTGATAAAAAAATATCATAATACATTCTTCTCATTTTTCCTTTTTCTCTTTATTTTTTTACATAATAGTTTTGAAATTAGTTAGAAATAGTCTTTTCTTTTGCACAGATTCATACATTATGACTTTTTTTGTTACAAATATTACATACTCTCTTAGTGCTGATTTCTTCATTTGTTTGGTCATTAGATCTATTATCTTGTAATATTTTTTGAATCTTTTTACATTGCACTTCTTCACAACTTGAACTTGTATTATTTTGGTCAAGTTCGGATGTCACTTTTTTTTTGTCCTCGTGAATTGCATCCACATGACTGAAATTTTCAGAATTCCAGCTGTTTTCTTTATTACTTTGATCAAGTTCGATCGTCTCCTTTTTTTTACCCTTGCAATTCACATTACCTTTAAGCTTCCTTCCTTTTTTTCTTTATGTTAATAGGATTGCTAATGGTGGAAGCGAACTTGGTAATATTATTTCCATTTTTAACTTGACCAACGATTTTAGATTCTATCTCTTTAGCTAACTTCAAATGAAGTTCATAAAGTTCTTCCATTTTACCTGTCGTAATAGTCAGATTTAACATTTTCTTTATAATACTAAATCTTTTTCTATACTACTGTTTCTGAGTCATTTCTTCACGAACTTCCTTGGTAAAAACGTAATTCTCTCAGATGGTTTTCAAGTGTGAAAAATTAACTTCGATATCATGTTCTATAGTATCAAATTCTTGATCTGAAATTGCTGAAATCATTTTCTCATCTTGAAAACAAGGATCCTTTTCCATAATTGAGTCTGTATACCAGTTATACATGTTCTCAAAATTGATTTTGGATTTTTGAGGTATTTCGACTTTTTAAGATTTATGCAGAATCCATTCTATATATGAAAGTAAAAAAAGTATCCAATTATGTGTATCTTCAATTAAGAATAAATCTGAGTGGTCAAAAAATTTCAGGTTTTAAATAAAATAATTTCGTCTTCTATGAAAAACTATTTCAACTTTTTTCTCCAAAATTGTAATTTCAAAGCCCTAAAATAATTTTGTGTGCAAGTATAATACCAGTGTTGTAGAACAAGTATAATATTAAATTTAGCAGTCGGCGAAACTAACATTACTGTGAAAAAATGACAGCATACAAGACCGCGATTAATTAAAGTTAAGCATGTACAAAAGTGTGTAATATTGTCATATAATATTACGAAATGTTTATTTAATTTGTTGATACAGTGGATGTCAGTTGAAACCATCAACTTTTAATACCTTTCTAAAAAAGATTATACCTTGTGCTACAAGTGTGTTACAAAAAAATCCTTCGGTAAAATTGTTAACCAAACGTCAATCTACATTTTTACTGAGGGGATTATCGTTTTTTTGCCCCTAGCACGAATTGAAATGGATCAAAGTCCAATATATTTATATATGATTTATAAAAATTGGCCATGGTTTTTTTACTAAAATTATGCCTCGTGTCAGAAAAAAAGTGAAATCAGCTCGTAAGAATATTAAAATAGCAAATAGAGCACGTCTTTTTCAGTCAAAAACTGTTTCTGCTTCTGAAATAATTAATTTAAATACTTCCTCAGAAGAAGAACCCGAATCTGATCTTGACAATGAAGTTTTTAGTTTTGGTGCACCAGATTTAGATGACGAAAATATTGCACTTGAACTTTTTAACAAACTTTTTATTAATGAAAATCAGTTAAATCAAAAAAAGAGAGTTTATTATACTGGACTTTCCTCACGTACAAATAGAAGAAAAAATCAACAACTTCGTAAAGCAGCTGTTGGAACAGCACAAATTTCTAAATTTTTTATTTCATGCAATCAACAAGAAACAAATTCTTCTTTATTAATTCAAAATGAACAACCTAACGAAAATAATGAAGAAATCTTGGATACATCAATACAAAATGATAATAATGAAGATAAAATTGAGGATGCAATTAAATTTATTGAAAATATTCTTTTAGAGAATATTTCCAATAGTCAAAAAGTACGTTATTACTCAGTAATTTCTTATTTTCGTTTATTATTATCAGGAGAAAAAAAAATAAATGCAAGTTTAGCAGTTGCCAGAATTCATAAAGGAGATCAATATCGTGCACGTTGTATTCGGAAATGGGCAAAAATATGTTTAGAAGGTAATTAGTTTATTAATAATCTCAAATTTAAATTAATTAAAAAATTTATTGTAAGTTTAAAATTAATTTAATAATTTATTTTAAATAGGTAAACATATTCCAATTAATAAAGGGAAATTTTCATCACGAAGCTTACTTAATGATGAGCTTGTCTCACTCCGTATTTCTTCCTATCTCCGGGCCAATAAATTTCAAATTAATCCTTTAATGGTAAAACAATATTTTGAAGAAAAAATACTTCCTGAATTAAATGTTGAAAAACAGCAAACAATTTCAATCAGTACAGCATATAGATGGATGCATAAAATGGGTTTTCGGCACACTCGTTATCGAAAAGGAACTTATATTGATGGCCATAATCGTCAAGATGTGATAGTTTATCGTGAAAAGTTTTTGGAAATGGTTCAATATTATGAACAATTTATGTCCCAATGGTTAGATAAAGAATGTAAAATAAGAACATACCCTCAATTAAATCCTGGAGAAAAAGAACATGTTTGGATCACACATGATGAATCTACATTCTATTCTTATGATGGACCTCGCGCAGTATGGGGACCAGAAGGAGAATATCAATTACGAAAAAAAGGTCAAGGACAAGGTATCCATGTTTCAGATTTTTTAACAGAAACAATTGGTCCACTAAAAGATGAACACGAAATAGCAAGAGTTACCATGATATTGGGTGCAAATCGTGATGGATACTGGAATGGAGAAAAATTAGTTGCACAATTACGTTGCGCAATTAATATTTTTGAACGGACACATCCAAATTGTATTGGAATATGGGCATTTGATAATGCCACTTCACATACTGCCTTTGCAGCTGATACTTTGGTAGCAAGTAAAATGAATAAGGGACCAGGAGGTGTACAACCAATTATGCGTGATACGTTTTGGAATGGACAAAGACAATCAATGATAATAGAAAATGATTTTTTTATTATTGACTCAAAAACAAGACAACAAGTTAATTTACGCGGAAAACCTAAAGGTATAGAATGGATTTTGAAAGAAAGAAATTTATGGAAAAATAATATGGTATTAGATTGTCAAGCTTGTTTAAAAAAAGAACCAGATCCCAATATTATTGATTGTTGTGCTCGTCGGTTACTTGCTAATCAACAAGATTTTCTTGCACAAAAAGGACTAATTCAGCAAGAAATTGAATCTCGAAACCATAAGGTAATTTTTAATTATTTATTAAATTTTATTTTATTTTTTTTAATTAAAAATTCAATATAATTTAGGTTATTTTCTATCCAAAGTTTCATCCGGAATTTAATTATATTGAATTATACTGGGGTGCAGCTAAAAGATACACCCGAAATAACTGTGAATATACATTACAGTCACTAAAAAAAAATTTACCTTTAGCATTTGAATCTGTTTCTATTGAAACAATCCGTTCTTATGCACGATTATCTTGGCGTTGGATGGATGCATACAGACATCAATTAACAGGAAAAGCAGCAGAATATGCTGTAAAAAATAATAAATCACATAGAAGAATTAATGAAGATGTAATGAATCGAGTTAACGTTTTATTAAATTGAATAAAATAATTTTCGGCATTTTTTTTTTCTAAGATCTCTGAATATGATTGGCTGTTTTTGCGTTTACGTCATTCTTTTTATTACCTGTAAAATTGGCCACCATCTTAGGGGGTTGATGATTTCGACTGACATCCACTGTAGAAACAATTAATAACATTTAACAATAATTAGTAACATTTAATAATATGTAATTAAAAAACAAATAGTTTAGTTACACAAATTATAGTAATACAAGTCACATATTCACGTGATATAGTTACACAAATATTTTATAATTATTAACATTTATCATTAATTAATATTACTTAGTATCAATTATTATTACATAATATTTATTAGTATTAATTATTAATATAACATATATTTTATATTTAGTAAGTTATATGGTAGACATATTAATCAATAGTATAAGTGTACAGTAATGGCACAGTAGTCTAAAAAGATATAAAAAGAGACTTGATTCTTACAGCTAGTGTTCCGATCCTATTTCAAAATACAATCCAAATTAGATCTGGATTTTCTTGATCAAATCTAAATTATAAATCCTTATCCTTAAATATTTAAGATTTATTCTTATTTTTAGGATTCATCTTTATTTTTAGGATCTATCCTTATTTTTAGGATTTATCTTTATTTTTAGGATCAGCAGACGTTAATTTATTACACCCAAATTTATTAGTAGATCATCACCCCTGTCGTCATTTTCATAGTATAGGACTGTGACAAATAAATGACAAAATTATTACAGAAAAGAATTCACTTGGATCACTAAAAATATTGTCACGTGTGTCACATGTATATATATAATCTGGATTATAATCTGAATTATCAGTATTACGATAAACTGTACGGTACGAAAATGCTATCTTGTACTGTACGAATAGAAGTTAGGTGATCTGTACGATTTATTTGTGGCTTGTACAGTTGATTAATTACTATCACGTGATATTTTCATTCATACCACGAAACGATCAGAACATAAAAAAGTAAAAATATTGTCCAGCACTCGCCACTTCATGTGTCAGTACAAGAGTATAAATTAGTCACGGGTTAGGGTTTATTAAATAAATAAGGACTGTATGAATTTTGTGCAAAATTTATGTAAAATCGTACAGTACAAAATAGCGTTTCGTACCGTACAGTTTATCTGTATACTCCTGAATTATAATCCAGATGATCCGTATTCGTAATCCATTTTTATTTTGGATAAATTTTTTTAAAATAAACAAATTCAGATTATAAAATTTATCCAGATTATAGAATTCATCTGGATTTATAGGATTAAGGATCAGAACATTACCTACAGTTTTTGGTTATAGAATTTTGNCAGCAGACGTTAATTTATTACACCCAAATTTATTAGTAGATCATCACCCCTGTCGTCATTTTCATAGTATAGGACTGTGACAAATAAATGACAAAATTATTACAGAAAAGAATTCACTTGGATCACTAAAAATATTGTCACGTGTGTCACATGTATATATATAATCTGGATTATAATCTGAATTATCAGTATTACGATAAACTGTACGGTACGAAAATGCTATCTTGTACTGTACGAATAGAAGTTAGGTGATCTGTACGATTTATTTGTGGCTTGTACAGTTGATTAATTACTATCACGTGATATTTTCATTCATACCACGAAACGATCAGAACATAAAAAAGTAAAAATATTGTCCAGCACTCGCCACTTCATGTGTCAGTACAAGAGTATAAATTAGTCACGGGTTAGGGTTTATTAAATAAATAAGGACTGTATGAATTTTGTGCAAAATTTATGTAAAATCGTACAGTACAAAATAGCGTTTCGTACCGTACAGTTTATCTGTATACTCCTGAATTATAATCCAGATGATCCGTATTCGTAATCCATTTTTATTTTGGATAAATTTTTTTAAAATAAACAAATTCAGATTATAAAATTTATCCAGATTATAGAATTCATCTGGATTTATAGGATTAAGGATCAGAACATTACCTACAGTTTTTGGTTATAGAATTTTGTAAGAAATAAAAATTGTCTTATAATAAAATTTTATCAATTAAAACTCCAAGAAATAACTTGTGAAAATTAACTTATAAATAAAATGTTGAAAATATTATTTAATAAAAACTTTATTAAATAAACCCTGAAATTCTGGAATAAATAATTTAATATTATAATTAATTAATGAAAAGATTATAAATGTTATAGGATTTATCACTTGATTGCTTAATTATATAACATTATAATTCTTGAGTTAATAATAATAATATAACCTGGAACTTTTGGATAATATCATGGGAATAATGGAGAAGTCGAAATATTAACAATAAATATAAATGGAGAATATTATTATCTTGAAAATAATAAACCCTATATTAATAATGACAACATCAAAGAAATAATAAAATATTGAAGAAAAGTCAGAATACCGGATGGAGATCTTGTGAATAAAGGGATTTAAGGACAATATAACGAAATAACGAATGAATAAATGAGAGAAATAATCGAATAATAAATACAGAATACTTGAATATAAGATCTGGAATGACCAATAAATAAATTAACGAAAGGTCTGATTCCCTTTCTAAAACAACTGAATCAGTGGTACCTTCTAATCAACAATCTTGTACCTATTGTGGAAGGACTATAAACTCCTAAAAGAACTATAAAATCATCTTTAGAATTATATCTAACCGATAGGCAGGTGACATCGTTAACACCAAAATTTCTATGTTGGTAAATCGTGGTTAATCAAAATCCTAGGGTCGAAAAAAGTTAAGGTCTTATATTATTGGTAGAAATTTTGTTTCATTAAACTAACACAACTGATAACTAATTAGAGTGCCTCTATAGACAGATACAGGTATACAATGATCAAGAAAATTTTATATGGGAAGTAAACCAGCGTGATTAACTGGTTTGGGATTCGTTATGGTGAAGAAGTGGTCAGATGTTAGTTTGTGGAGAAACAGTTGTATTTTAATAGGGTTGTTTTTAGGAGAAAGATGACGAATAAATTTTTTTTAGATCTAGGTAGGAAATTAACTATCTAGAAAATGCTCTTTGTATCTTAGGTAGTTGGTCAGGTAGTTAGTTAGTAAATAGCTATAATCAATCTTTATTATTTCATATGTATTTTAGCTTACTTTTATACTGATATTGCAGATAATAAAGAGGAGACCTCACTTATCAAACAAAAAAAAAAAATTTCAATATATTGTCAGAACAACAACAATAATCTTTTTTAACAACTTTTTTGAAATAGACAGTAATGGAGTTGTGACTTGTTAACTTTAAAAAGTTTATCTTTTTCAAGGTGAATGGTCAAGTGATTAAATAAATAGTTTTACGATTATTTAGTCATAATCAATCTTTATTCTTTCATATGTAATTTAAAGAGAATTTTCTTTTTTATTTCACTTTTTTTATAAATAAAGAGAAGATTTTCACTTGTCGTTAAAAAAAAAAATTTTAATATATTGTTTTAAAATAGCTATAATTTGGTCAATTTTAATGTTACAGTTATAAAAAAAAACTCTTTTCTGAAAATTCGAAAACACTAAATAACGAAGAAACTATATTTCTTTTTTTACGCAATATAACATTAACAAGAGTCTATTAGGTTTCCTTTATATACACCGTTGGGTTAATAGATATATTTTATTAACTTAGAAATAAATATGATACGTAAAAATAAAAAAATGAAACCAAGAGTTCCCAGCGAAAGAGAAAAAAACAGTTTGAAAGCACTAGAAGAAAAAAGAAAAAAATTAAAAGAACAGGTAGAAAAGAAAAAAGGAAAAGAGATAATACATTCGGATACCGAACTGCAAACTGCAGTTTATCACATACTAAATACTGCTCACCCACCTATCTCTCGACACATAGTTCAGAACAGTAAACAAGATAACTGGACAACTTCTTCTACATTCTACATAGGAAAAGAGGAACATTACCTATCTGCTGCCGACCTACTTGATATAGAAGACGAATACGATCAAAACGAATACGACCAAGAAACTTCTTCAAATTTAAACCTGGAAATTTCTGACCAAAAAACTTTTTCAAACTCAAACTTGGAGATTTCTGACTATGAAAGCATAGAATATGAAAACTACAGAGAATCAAGTTCTAAACAAGAGCAATTAAAGCTCTCAATCGGTTTGATAAAAACTGAAACCGATCCGCCGGTTTCGGTTCGGTCCAGTTTCGGTTTATTAAATATACAAACCGAATATCTCGGTTCAGTTTCGGTTCGATTTCGGTTTATTCATAGAAACTGAACCGAAAAACTGAAACCGAAACCGAAATTTTCGGTTTATATATTGTCATGGTTTCACCATCTATTTATATTAATAAAGATCTAGATTTTTTTTTGACGATTATTTTTTTTATAATTATAATGGCCGAGATTATAAGTGATACTGAATCAGAAAATTCTCAAGAAAATATAGAACATAATGAACCATCAGTTTCAAGAGAAACCAGTAATAGTAATTTAACAGAAGCAAGCAATAACAATTTAACAGTAATTAATAATAACGGCAATAATAGTGATAATGCCAATAATAAAAGAAAAGCCTCTATCTATCAGTTTTTTACTTTAAATAAAGAAGAAAATAGATATTATTGTAATCATTGCGTGTGAGTATTAAAGAAAGATATATGTATATAATGTAAATATATAAAATATTAAATGTATATACTTTTGACCTTTTATATTTTAGTAAAAGTTATAAGGCTGCTAAAGATAGTTCAACTTCTACATTAAGAAGCCATATTTCTCGTGAACATAAAAATTTGAATCCAGAAATATCTACTTCAGGACCATTGGATAAATTTTTTAAATCAAAAACAGCATTGGCATGTATAAATTTTTTTAATATTATATTAACTGTACAACTTTACCAATTTCGATCTTGAGAACTGCTTTATAAACTCTATTTCCATCACTAATTAAACTTATTTATTACATTTAGTAGTATCTTTGTTTAAATTTTCATACAAATTGAACAAATATTCGCGAAGAAATCAACGTTTTTTTAAAATAGATTAAATCGTTAATTTATCTGTGAATATTTATTCAATCTGTTTGAAAATTTAAATGGAGATGTTACTAATTGTGGTGAATAAGTTTAATTAGTGACAGAAATGGAGGTTAGAAAGTAGTTCATGAAATCGAAACAGGTTAATTCTTTAAACTTCATTTTTTAATATTAACTTTAAATAAATTGTAGATATTTACTCAAGAAAATTGGATTGAAGATTTAATAAATTGGATTGTAGCTGATGATCAATCTTTTATTGTTGTTGATAAAGAATCATTTAAAACCATGATAAAAAGACTTAATCCAAATGCCATATTACCTACTAGTAATACTATTCGAAACAAAATTCTCAAATCTTTTGAAAATGAAAAAAAAAGAATTAAAGAAGAATTGCAAGAAATTTCCAGTTGCATTTCTTTTGCTTTAGATGCATGGACTTCAAAAAATCAAATACCTTTTTTTGGAATAAGTGCTCATTGGATTTCTTCAAACTGGGAATTAAAAAATACAATTCTTGATTTTCAACTATTAGAAGAAACACATTCAGGTGAAAATCTTGCAAGGGTTTTTTTTAGTACAATAAAAGAATATGGAATTTTGAATAAGGTTAGTTTATTTTTATTATATTTTGATTATTTAAATATATTTATTTATTAATATATATTTTAGATGTTAGGAGTTACCACTGACAATGCAACTAATATGGATTCAATGTTTAATTGTTTGGATGTTTATTGTGCTGATGAAGGAATTACATTTAGCTCTGAAAATCAACGTGTACGATGCCTTGCCCATATTATTAACCTTGCTGCTCAAATCATTCTAAAAGCATTACATGGATTGGGACCAGAAAATGAACAAGATATATTACAAGATTTTATTAATGAAACTTCTTTAGGAGTTATTGCAAAATTAAGAAAATTGGTGGTTAAAATTAGAGCTTCTCCATTATGACGTGAAAGATTTTGTCAACAATGCAAAGCTGTTAATGTAAAGGAACTTCAATTAATTCCTGATATAAAAACCAGATGGAATTCTACATATGATATGATTGAGCGAGCAATATTTCTTCGTGAGGTAAAAAGGATTTATATTAATTATATTGATTTTTATTATTGTCTAAATATATTATTTTTTTTATTAGCCACTTCATAATATGGCATCTGTTGATAATAATCTTTCCGTATATTTGTTACAAGAAGAAGAATGGAACAAATTAAACAATATAAAAGATTTATTAAAGGTATAATTAATGTTATAAATAAATATTCTTTAATAAAATATATTAATTATAATTTATTATAGTGTTTTAAAAATGCTATCTTGGAAATGAGTACATCAAAATTTCCTACTTTAGGTCAAACTGTTCCAGTTTACAACTATTTATTTGATAATATTGAAGAATTTCAACAAAACAATGAACTTCCAACTGATGTAAATGATGCTATAAATCTTTCAATACGAAAACTTGATGACTATTATCCAACTTCTGATGGTTTAGTTTATATTGTTGCAACAAGTATGATATCTATTTATATTTTTATATTTATTTAAATTTAAATTTTAATTATTAATACTTTTGTTTTCTATTAAATAGTTTTGGACCCTCGTTTGAAATTGACTTATTTTAAAGAAAATGGATTTGATTCTAAATATATTAAAACATGTAAACAACAAATTACTGATTTATGGAAAAGTAAATACAAACCTGATGAAAATCAAGAATCAATTATATCAATATCAAGACAAACTGCATTAACTAATCATATTTTCAAAAAGCGAAAAGTAGTATACAAAGATGAATTAAAATCTTATTTGAAAGAACCTGCATCTAATTTTGATATAGATTCATTATCATACTGGAAGGTATAATATTAAAATTGTAATAAATTCAATTAAATATTGATATATATAATATATGCTTTATTTTATTTATAGTTACATGAATTAGAATTTCCTAACCTTGCTAAAATGGCTCGTGATTATCTTTCAATTCAAGGTATAATTTTTAATATTATAAAAATAATATTTATAATTATTTTTTTAAATACATATTTTTATTTTATTTTGAATAGGAACTAGTGTTCCTGTTGAACGAATATTCTCAGGAGGTACAGATTTAGTAACACAAAGGAGATGCAGTTTAAATTCAAATACAATTAGGATGTGCATGTGTTTGAAAGGTTGGTGGAAATTAGATAATGAAAATATTAATGAAATTAATGAAAATATTAATGAAATTAATGAAAATAATTAAATTATGTAAATTTTTTTATTAATTTTATATAATTTTAAATATAGTTTTTAAAATTTATTTTATATAATTTTAAAATTAATTTTATATAGTTTTAAAAATTTATTTTGGATAATTTTAAGATATTTTATATAATTTTAAAATTAGTTTTAATTAATTTTGGATCTATTTTTTCATTAATAAATAAAATATTCAATATAAAATTAATATAATTTTAACTGGTAATTTAAGGATAAGATAATATTAAAAGATGAAATACAGATCTGAAAGAATTATTATAAAAAAATTATTGTATAATTAATTTCGCGTTATTGGAAGGTAAAAAAAAAAAATTAATATTAAACTGAAAAAACCCGGTTCGGTTCGGTTTAAACCGGTTCGGTTTCGGTTCGGTTTCGGTTTGAGTATTCATGTTCCCGGTTTCAAACCGAATCCGAACCGGAAGTTTCGGTTCGGTTTCGGTTTTACTGCCAAACCGGACCGAACCGAACCGTTGAGAGCTTTAAGAGCAATACACATCTAATAACTACTTACAACCGTTTTCACCACCACCTACAATTTCTAATGAAAATTATGAAATTAACTTTGACTCAAAAGGAAAACAATATATAAATCACGACTACTTAGAACCGCTTTCACCACCACCCACGATTTCTAACGACGATCNGGACAACTTCTTCTACATTCTACATAGGAAAAGAGGAACATTACCTATCTGCTGCCGACCTACTTGATATAGAAGACGAATACGATCAAAACGAATACGACCAAGAAACTTCTTCAAATTTAAACCTGGAAATTTCTGACCAAAAAACTTTTTCAAACTCAAACTTGGAGATTTCTGACTATGAAAGCATAGAATATGAAAACTACAGAGAATCAAGTTCTAAACAAGAGCAATTAAAGCTCTCAATCGGTTTGATAAAAACTGAAACCGATCCGCCGGTTTCGGTTCGGTCCAGTTTCGGTTTATTAAATATACAAACCGAATATCTCGGTTCAGTTTCGGTTCGATTTCGGTTTATTCATAGAAACTGAACCGAAAAACTGAAACCGAAACCGAAATTTTCGGTTTATATATTGTCATGGTTTCACCATCTATTTATATTAATAAAGATCTAGATTTTTTTTTGACGATTATTTTTTTTATAATTATAATGGCCGAGATTATAAGTGATACTGAATCAGAAAATTCTCAAGAAAATATAGAACATAATGAACCATCAGTTTCAAGAGAAACCAGTAATAGTAATTTAACAGAAGCAAGCAATAACAATTTAACAGTAATTAATAATAACGGCAATAATAGTGATAATGCCAATAATAAAAGAAAAGCCTCTATCTATCAGTTTTTTACTTTAAATAAAGAAGAAAATAGATATTATTGTAATCATTGCGTGTGAGTATTAAAGAAAGATATATGTATATAATGTAAATATATAAAATATTAAATGTATATACTTTTGACCTTTTATATTTTAGTAAAAGTTATAAGGCTGCTAAAGATAGTTCAACTTCTACATTAAGAAGCCATATTTCTCGTGAACATAAAAATTTGAATCCAGAAATATCTACTTCAGGACCATTGGATAAATTTTTTAAATCAAAAACAGCATTGGCATGTATAAATTTTTTTAATATTATATTAACTGTACAACTTTACCAATTTCGATCTTGAGAACTGCTTTTTAAACTCTATTTCCATCACTAATTAAACTTATTTATTACATTTAGTAGTATCTTTGTTTAAATTTTCATACAAATTGAACAAATATTCGCGAAGAAATCAACGTTTTTTTAAAATAGATTAAATCGTTAATTTATCTGTGAATATTTATTCAATCTGTTTGAAAATTTAAATGGAGATGTTACTAATTGTGGTGAATAAGTTTAATTAGTGACAGAAATGGAGGTTAGAAAGTAGTTCATGAAATCGAAACAGGTTAATTCTTTAAACTTCATTTTTTAATATTAACTTTAAATAAATTGTAGATATTTACTCAAGAAAATTGGATTGAAGATTTAATAAATTGGATTGTAGCTGATGATCAATCTTTTATTGTTGTTGATAAAGAATCATTTAAAACCATGATAAAAAGACTTAATCCAAATGCCATATTACCTACTAGTAATACTATTCGAAACAAAATTCTCAAATCTTTTGAAAATGAAAAAAAAAGAATTAAAGAAGAATTGCAAGAAATTTCCAGTTGCATTTCTTTTGCTTTAGATGCATGGACTTCAAAAAATCAAATACCTTTTTTTGGAATAAGTGCTCATTGGATTTCTTCAAACTGGGAATTAAAAAATACAATTCTTGATTTTCAACTATTAGAAGAAACACATTCAGGTGAAAATCTTGCAAGGGTTTTTTTTAGTACAATAAAAGAATATGGAATTTTGAATAAGGTTAGTTTATTTTTATTATATTTTGATTATTTAAATATATTTATTTATTAATATATATTTTAGATGTTAGGAGTTACCACTGACAATGCAACTAATATGGATTCAATGTTTAATTGTTTGGATGTTTATTGTGCTGATGAAGGAATTACATTTAGCTCTGAAAATCAACGTGTACGATGCCTTGCCCATATTATTAACCTTGCTGCTCAAATCATTCTAAAAGCATTACATGGATTGGGACCAGAAAATGAACAAGATATATTACAAGATTTTATTAATGAAACTTCTTTAGGAGTTATTGCAAAATTAAGAAAATTGGTGGTTAAAATTAGAGCTTCTCCATTATGACGTGAAAGATTTTGTCAACAATGCAAAGCTGTTAATGTAAAGGAACTTCAATTAATTCCTGATATAAAAACCAGATGGAATTCTACATATGATATGATTGAGCGAGCAATATTTCTTCGTGAGGTAAAAAGGATTTATATTAATTATATTGATTTTTATTATTGTCTAAATATATTATTTTTTTATTAGCCACTTCATAATATGGCATCTGTTGATATTAATCTTTCCGTATATTTGTTACAAGAAGAAGAATGGAACAAATTAAACAATATAAAAGATTTATTAAAGGTATAATTAATGTTATAAATAAATATTCTTTAATAAAATATATTAATTATAATTTATTATAGTGTTTTAAAAATGCTATCTTGGAAATGAGTACATCAAAATTTCCTACTCTAGGTCAAACTGTTCCAGTTTACAACTATTTATTTGATAATATTGAAGAATTTCAACAAAACAATGAACTTCCAACTGATGTAAATGATGCTATAAATCTTTCAATACGAAAACTTGATGACTATTATCCAACTTCTGATGGTTTAGTTTATATTGTTGCAACAAGTATGATATCTATTTATATTTTTATATTTATTTAAATTTAAATTTTAATTATTAATACTTTTGTTTTCTATTAAATAGTTTTGGACCCTCGTTTGAAATTGACTTATTTTAAAGAAAATGGATTTGATTCTAAATATATTAAAACATGTAAACAACAAATTACTGATTTATGGAAAAGTAAATACAAACCTGATGAAAATCAAGAATCAATTATATCAATATCAAGACAAACTGCATTAACTAATCATATTTTCAAAAAGCGAAAAGTAGTATACAAAGATGAATTAAAATCTTATTTGAAAGAACCTGCATCTAATTTTGATATAGATTCATTATCATACTGGAAGGTATAATATTAAAATTGTAATAAATTCAATTAAATATTGATATATATAATATATGCTTTATTTTATTTATAGTTACATGAATTAGAATTTCCTAACCTTGCTAAAATGGCTCGTGATTATCTTTCAATTCAAGGTATAATTTTTAATATTATAAAAATAATATTTATAATTATTTTTTTAAATACATATTTTTATTTTATTTTGAATAGGAACTAGTGTTCCTGTTGAACGAATATTCTCAGGAGGTACAGATTTAGTAACACAAAGGAGATGCAGTTTAAATTCAAATACAATTAGGATGTGCATGTGTTTGAAAGGTTGGTGGAAATTAGATAATGAAAATATTAATGAAATTAATGAAAATATTAATGAAATTAATGAAAATATTAATGAAATTAATGAAAATATTAATGAAATTAATGAAAATATTAATGAAATTAATGAAAANTAAAGAAAATGGATTTGATTCTAAATATATTAAAACATGTAAACAACAAATTACTGATTTATGGAAAAGTAAATACAAACCTGATGAAAATCAAGAATCAATTATATCAATATCAAGACAAACTGCATTAACTAATCATATTTTCAAAAAGCGAAAAGTAGTATACAAAGATGAATTAAAATCTTATTTGAAAGAACCTGCATCTAATTTTGATATAGATTCATTATCATACTGGAAGGTATAATATTAAAATTGTAATAAATTCAATTAAATATTGATATATATAATATATGCTTTATTTTATTTATAGTTACATGAATTAGAATTTCCTAACCTTGCTAAAATGGCTCGTGATTATCTTTCAATTCAAGGTATAATTTTTAATATTATAAAAATAATATTTATAATTATTTTTTTAAATACATATTTTTATTTTATTTTGAATAGGAACTAGTGTTCCTGTTGAACGAATATTCTCAGGAGGTACAGATTTAGTAACACAAAGGAGATGCAGTTTAAATTCAAATACAATTAGGATGTGCATGTGTTTGAAAGGTTGGTGGAAATTAGATAATGAAAATATTAATGAAATTAATGAAAATATTAATGAAATTAATGAAAATAATTAAATTATGTAAATTTTTTTATTAATTTTATATAATTTTAAATATAGTTTTTAAAATTTATTTTATATAATTTTAAAATTAATTTTATATAGTTTTAAAAATTTATTTTGGATAATTTTAAGATATTTTATATAATTTTAAAATTAGTTTTAATTAATTTTGGATCTATTTTTTCATTAATAAATAAAATATTCAATATAAAATTAATATAATTTTAACTGGTAATTTAAGGATAAGATAATATTAAAAGATGAAATACAGATCTGAAAGAATTATTATAAAAAAATTATTGTATAATTAATTTCGCGTTATTGGAAGGTAAAAAAAAAAAATTAATATTAAACTGAAAAAACCCGGTTCGGTTCGGTTTAAACCGGTTCGGTTTCGGTTCGGTTTCGGTTTGAGTATTCATGTTCCCGGTTTCAAACCGAATCCGAACCGGAAGTTTCGGTTCGGTTTCGGTTTGAGTATTCATGTTCCCGGTTTCAAACCGAATCCGAACCGGAAGTTTCGGTTCGGTTTCGGTTTTACTGCCAAACCGGACCGAACCGAACCGTTGAGAGCTTTAAGAGCAATACACATCTAATAACTACTTACAACCGTTTTCACCACCACCTACAATTTCTAATGAAAATTATGAAATTAACTTTGACTCAAAAGGAAAACAATATATAAATCACGACTACTTAGAACCGCTTTCACCACCACCCACGATTTCTAACGACGATCGCGGAATTATTTTTGGGGAAAAAAATACTGAGACAGTTGAGAATTCAATGGAGATCGGCAATGCAGACTTGTTACACAAACCCTTACACATACTAAATTAAAACTAACACAATCTATAAATAGACTAGAGCTGTTACAAAGGTTACATACTCCAGATAAGGATCAAAAGTCACCTTATATACAATCAAGTCATGAAAATACAGGTCTAAAATAACAACTCCAAGAATTTCGCTCAGCCTTGTCATCTAATAATAATTTAATGGACTGGATAACTAATACTAACCTTGCGAAACTAGATAGGTCAACATGGACGTGGCCTCTTGCTTCGATTTGGAATTTAGATCACCAACCAAAATATTGTTTTTTTACATCATTTAATAAAAACAACAAATCGAATCACCAAATAGAATTTGAAACTTTAAACCTAAAATACATCAACAAATATAATACTGTCCACAAAGAACTGGAACAAAAAATCCCGTCTGCAATACTACGACGTCAGGTTAATGATCTGGTAAAATATGAAATAGCCTTAAAATACTACTTTACTAAGGCTGGGCCGCCTCTTAATGCTTACCAAAAGAAAAAGACCTTACGAAATATATGTTACTTTCTTAGAATACCTAAAAAACAAATTAACTTGTCCGAAGTCTTTAAATCATTAAAAGAGTATTGTGTAAAAAACAAGTTGATGGTACAAAAACCACTACTACCTAAATGATATCAGGACATTAAAGACAATAATATACGTAAACTCCTTCCTATTAAATTTCGTTCAGAAGTACCTCACGTTATGCGCATTTTACGAGACACATACACTTTCGGAAGATGGCTTCTGTCAACATATATATCCTTTACCAGACATAAAGCAAAGAAACCTCCACTCCCAGAAGATTACAGCAAATTGGAATTTGGCCTAGATAAGCTATTCCCAATCCCGCAATTTGAAAATTTTGGTAAAAGACACGTGTATATTGGACAGGTAAAACGGCGCCTTCAAGAGAAATATTTCGTTGGAAAATGACTCCCAAGAAGTTTTTTTACCTTGCAAGACGGAACCATGACGATTAAAACTAATCTACCAAGTGAGATAGATATAGCTAACAAAATTACTGGAACCGTATTCTCCGTTCAAAAGAAAGAGTTAATACCAGAGCTTATAAAATTAAGGAAATATTATCATTTCAACAGGATTTCCACGCATAGGATTATTAAACGAAAACCTTTACCAAGTCTAGCCTCGGTTATACTTGCACGCAAAATTATTTTGGGGCCCCGAAATTACAATTTTGGGGAAAAAAGTCGAAATAGTTTTTCATAGAAGACGAAATTATTTTACTTAAAACCTGAAATTTTTTGACTACCCAGATTTATTCTTTGATTGAAGATATACATAACTAGGTACTTTTTTTACTTCAATATATAGAATAGATTCTGCATAAATCTCAAAAAGTCGAAATACCTCAAAAATCCAAAATCAATTTTGGGAACATGTATAGCCTCGGTTATAAGAGAAATCAAGACTTTTTTACCAAACAATATTAAAGTTCCAATTGAATCCCTCGCAGAAACCAAAGAGACCATAAAAATTCTTCGAAAATTTTATATTTTCAAACACTTAAATGATACCTTCTTTACAAGCTTCCACGATATTAATTTTGACATACTTGACGAGTGCAAATCAGTTCAGTGCAAAAAAAAAGAATATAAAACATAAAATAGAAGTACCTAATCCAGCTGATTTTTTTGATTTTTAAATAATAAAAGTTTTTTTTTTTTCAGGGTCATGGTCTTCGTGTCCCCTTTAATAATATTGACATTGGAGCTTCGGCTTCTTCAAAATAAATTTTTATTTTGTAGCAAGGTTAAATCGTAAATTAATTAGCTTAGCTTTTTAGTTTTAGTTTATTTTTATTTTGTAAATCAAAATGTAAGTTTATGTACTTGTTATTGTTGACCGTGATTTACCTTCCAAATAAAAGACGGAAACAGACAACTATTAGCAGGGATTGATTTGTATAAGACACACAGCACTATACTTAATTTACTAAAGCTGAAGGATTTATACTATTATTAAAGTATAATTGGGAAGGAATTAAGGTATTGCGGAATTAAGGCGAAAGAGGCAGGGGTGAGGTTTTATAAGGGTAAACACTAAGTTTAATACTAATTCACTAAGAATTCAAGCCCAGAACACTAAGCAAGGCTAATTTTATACCAGATAACGAGATCACACAGCAAGTTATCTATTATTAAAACAAATACCGAGATCACTAAGCAGGGTATTTAAAAGAATTTCACTAAGAAACTATAAACTAATTATTAAGATCACAAAGCAGAATAATAGTTTATAATAAAGAATAATACTCAGATCACACAGCAAAGTATTATTATAAAGGTTTTTACAAAGAATTAAATAATAATTCATCAAGAAATATATTATTTAATTAAACTATGAGTTTATTATTGAGTTAATGGACCTTTCTAACCAACTAACTGAGGATTGAGAGAACAGAAATTCAATCCTTTATATATATAATAGACTACGCTATTGATTACGCTGTACTCTACGCTATTAATTACGCTATCTATTACGCTGTCTATTACGCTGTACTATACACTATTGATCTACAGTTGTATACATATTTTGTTATACTAATTTTTAAATGATTTACATTAATATTTATAAATATAGAAATAATATAATAATAGTTAATAAATACTAATAAATAAATGATAATAAGTAATAAATAATAAATATTGATTAAATAATAAAATAAAATAATATAATAGTTAAAATAAAATAATAAACTACTACAGCTAACATTATGTAATTTTATATTAGATAAATAAATAAAAACAAAAACCACGTTAGTCAAAAAAAAAAAAAATTTTAATGTTACAGAAATAAAATATATATCATCTTGTAGCTAAGAACTAGATCTTTTGATCTGTCATAGGAATATCATAGTAGAAAATTGCTTCTAGTTATGTAAAATTAATTTGAAATTAAAGCTAAAATTAATTATTTTTAAAAATTTAAAAATAATTATTTAATAAATTTTATAATTGCGCCATTATTTAGCCTTTGCGTCAGAATTTAGCCATTGCGCCTAATTACGCCGTGGCTAAATTCTGGACTCAATTGGCTAAATTAAATCTGACTAAATTCCTGGCTCAATTCGTATTGTGTCTATTATCCCTAGTCCAATGTTTATATTTTTTCGTAAAGACGAGATATTTTTGACAATGGATTTTAGAGAGTAGAGACTTCTTACATTTGACTCTTGTTACCATTTTATTTTTTTTTAGTGTCCTATGAATAGTATTATCATTAACATTAATATTTTCATTTATTTTTAATGATTTTTGTAATGTAACAACCATTGATGTTTCATTAGTCATAATTTGGTGTATAAGGGTTCATTCATTTTTTCACATAAAATCTGTTTTTGTTCTTGACTTTCTTTATTTTTAACTTGTTTAGTTTCTTTATACTTCTTTTTTAATCATAAAATTAAGGTATGATGAACATTTCTTAGTCTTTTAGCTATTTCTTTTGAGATAAATCCTGCTTAAAGTAGAGCGATCACATTATACATGTCGTTAAAATTAATTTGGCCTTGATTCAACTCTTTAAATTTCAATTTTTAATTGCGTCTGACTCAACTAATTGCGTCAATCATTAGTAAAAATCAAAATTTGCCTTGACTCAACTCCAATTTTTCTTGATTTTAATTGCGTCTGACTCAATTCAATAGTATTGTCTATATATGTCATCAAAACTATTAAATTGAGTCAGACGCAATTAAAATTGAGAAAAATTGAAGTTGAGTCAAGGCAAATTTTAATTTTAACTAGTAATTGACGCAATTAGTTAAGTCAGACGTAATTAAAAATTGAAATTTTAAGAGTTGAGTCAAGGCCAAATTAGTTTTGACGACATGTATAGTTTTGAAGACATGTATAGATCACATGTTGTCATTATTTAAGGGTTAATTGCATTATTTGTAATAAAATGAGTAAATTTTTATAAGCAAATTGAATAAATATAATGTAAAAAATATTTTTTCTTATTTGAATTTTTGATGGTTATTATTTAAAAAAAAAACTTCACTTAGAAGCCTTTTATTAAAAAAAAATGCTAAAATAAACACATCATGTTTTTTTTTTATTATTATTAATTAATTAATTAATTATTATTCAAATTAAATAATAATGATTTACAATATACAATTCGAGACTATAGTTTATTAAAAAAATATTTTTTATAAACAAAATATAATAAAAAATTTAAATACTTTATTAAAATTAATTAATTTTATAGTGGTACGTTTATTTTGAAAACCACTGTAAATAGTTAAAAAATTTCAAATTTTAAATAAAATAATTTTATTTTCTATAAAAAATTATTTTAACTTTTTTTTTCAAAATTACAATTTCAAAGTTCTAAAATAATTTTGTATACAAGTATAGTAGTAATATTATTCTAAAAGAAAAAATTTTTTTTTCAATTTTTGTATTAAATATATTTTCTGATTTGTTTATTGGTTTTTCTTTCAAGGTAATTGGTCAAGCGATAGTTTTATTAGTTTTATTTTTTGACAGGTTTCGTTAAATTTTTTAATAAGTTTTAATAAAATTTTATACAAGTTTATCTTTTTGTTATTTCATCAATTATCAAAGCCTAGGAATTTTACTTAACAACCTTAACTTTGATATAGTAAAACTGAATTATATATTATTTTTTTAATATAGCAAAATCAAAATATATATCATTCTAAGTGAATATAACCTAGTTTAAATAGTTATAATATAATTATATATCAGTAAATTTTTTTAAATATAAGTCTTTAAAGTATTTTATTCTAATAATCTTCGAATACCTTAAATATAAACATAATATTTATGAAGATTATTGGTACCAAAAACTTTTATTTTTATTAATAAAATGTAATATAAACATAATATTTATGAAAATTATTGGTACTAAAAACTTTTATTTTTATTAATAAAATGTAATATTGCAGATATTGATGACCTTTAATAACTTTCATTTTATCATAATAAATGTAATATTTATAAAGGTTATTAGTCTAATAACTTTTAATAACTTTTGAAAATGAAATTATTTCAATAACCTCATTATAAAAAATTTCGTAATATATTATAATTACTTTTTTAATAAAAATAATATTTGTAATTATAAATTATAAATATGTTATTAAAACTAATTTGACTTTTAAATTTTAATTTTTAACTGTGTCAATTATTAGTAAAAATCAAAATTTCTTTAGGAAATTTTTTATAATAAAAGTTATTGAAATAATTTCATTAGTAAAAGTATTTATAATTATTTATAATATTTATAATTATCTGTAATATTTATAATTATTTATAATTATATTAGTAAATTTTTTCAAATATAAATCTTTAAAGTATTTTACTTTAATTATTTTTGAATAACTTCAATATAAATATAATATTTGTGAAAGTTATTGATATTAAAAATCTTTATTTTTATTAATAAAATATAATATTATAAAAAATATAATATTATAAAAATTATTAGTTAATAACTTTTGTTATAAAAAATTTCTAATATATAAATAATTTTTTTTATACATTTATTGGTTAAATAAATAAAAACAGACAAAATAATTTGTAAATAGATTGAAAAATTTGTAATAATTTATAAATAAACAAGAAAATTTATAGATAATACACAAATAAACAAAAAGATTTGTAATTAATTTGTATTAAAAATTTTGTTAATTTTAATTATTCAATATATAATTTTTTAATAATTTGAAAAATTTAGTATCAAATATACTTGCACGCAAAATTATTTTGGAATCCTGAAATTATAATTTTGGAGAAAAAAGTTAAAATGGTTTTTTATAGAAGACAAAATTATTTTTTAAAATTTGAAATTTTTTAACTACCCAGATAAATTTCTTGATTAAAGATACATATAACTGGGTACTTTTTTACTTTCATATATAGAATAGATTCTGTATAAATTTCAAAAAAACAAAATACCTCAAAAATTCAAAATCAATTTTGAAAACATGTATAGTATTAAATACTAATTGAATACTATATATATTAAGTACCAAATAAGTGTAAGATTTGTGAATTGCCAACACTTGTATATACTTGTATACTGAATGCAATAGCCTGTATATGAGTTTATCAGAGTTTTGAAAACTTTCAAATGAAATATTGCAAAATACTTTGTTTTATAAATTATCTAACAAGCATTAGATGTAACTTTGTTTAAAGAATGAATAAGAAAAAACATGCAAACAGGTTTTGTATATTTTGACTAACACTAGTTGATTTCTATAGTTTTTTTAGATTTACTGAAAGTCTCTAGAGATTTTGAAATATTATGACTATAAATTTGCAAAGGCATTTTTGAAATATTTTGAAATCTCCAGAAACTTTTGAAAACTTCAAAATGAAATATCATTTTCTGTACCTGGTATCAAGATTAGATCAGATCAATTTTACAATATTCATTTATTAATATAAGTATATTTTAAGTAAAAATATTGTAACAAAAACCCCATTTTATATTATCAGGTCAGGAAATTTTATAAGGTATAATATTCCGGCCTCCAACATTTATTAATATATTTCGGGGTTCTTAAATGATCACTTGGTTTATACAGTAATAATAAGTTTGCATTTATTTAACCAGTTAATATTTTTATACTAACTATTCTAATTAAATAAAATAACTAATTTAGAAAATCGGTACATCATTACTTTTTTATTATGTTTTTTGGTAAATAAAAAACTCACATTTTAGTTGCCCAAATTGTCTATATGAGCCAGTAACGCATGTATGATAGTGTCACGTGTTAGCGGACATGAACATGAATTTTAAATTAATTGTGGGCCTCTATTAGTAACCCTTTATTTTTCGAGGCCGATTAGGTAGATCCCAAACGATTATTTTTAATGTTTTTTCCAAAGCACAACGCCTGACTTTCTAAACTTGGTCCATAACCATTTTCTCTATCTATCCCAAAACTTTATACAGAAAATTTCACATATTTCATATCTCTTGATATCAATATCCAAACATTGCAAGAGGAAATTTATGTCAGAGCATCATCCCGAAATGAATGGAAATAGTTCACCCCAAGAAGAAATTCCTCAATATCTGAACGGAATTAGCAACAAAGAAATCTCAATAGTGGAAATTAATAATTATGAATTTGACTACCCTAGAGTTTCGCCACATTATAACCAATACTTTGAAAATTATGGCCCAAATCACGTTTATATGCCGTCTAATGAGGCTATTGACCGCTCAATAAACGATCGCGAATCAGTCATAGAAGAAAGTCCTAACGGAAGATATGGCAGAGTAAGCAGTTCTTTTGATTTATAATATTCCCAAAAAAATAATCTAAATTTCCATTTTTTATTTTTTTTATTTTTCATTATTTAATTTGAATTTTAGTTAAACACTATTTTGGGTAAAGGTGCTTATAAAGTTGTATATAAAGCTATAGATCGTGAAGAAGGTTACGAAGTCGCGTGGAATTGCTTTCAGGTAAAGACGCGCTCTTTCTAGAAGAATTTTTAATTATAATCTTATACCGTCTCATAAAATAGTTACTAATTTATTATACATTTATTATGTGTAGACAACGAAAGCCGAATTCAATGACTTAAGTCAAGAAATAAAGATCTTGAAACAAGTTCGTCATCCAAACATTATCAATTTTCACGATTGTTGGTATAAAGATCAAGAATTTATTTTTGTCACAGAATTAATGACATCCGGAACTTTGAGGGAGTGAGTTGATAATGTTCTTTTTATAAACAAAGGCAACACTAAAAAAACTATTTATATTCAATTATTCAAAAAAATTCGTATTTGATTGTTTTTTTTTAAAAAAAAAACAAAATATTTATTGAAAATAATTTTAAAATATTTAAAATATTTATTGGTTATAAATATTATTTTTTTTAGATACATTCGAAAACTTTCATTACCAAATATGAAAATAGTAAAACGATGGTCACGCCAAATACTCAAAGGACTTATATATCTTCATTCTCATAATCCTCCAATTATTCACCGTGATATTAAGTGCGATAATATCTTTATTAATGGTGCACATGGTGAAGTAAAAATCGGTGACATGGGAACAGCCAAGATGAAGTTGGGAAAAAAGTATACCGTCATCGGTATGCAGTAAAATAATCCCAGCTGGGTTTGCTATCATGATTTTACAATTAGTGATACCACTATCTAGTTCACCCGGCGATCTAAATGATTATTGCGAACTTTTTGTTCGCAATTTTATAAACACATTTAGGAACTCCCGAATTTATGGCACCTGAAATGTACGAAGAAAAAGGTTATAACGAAAAGGTCGATATCTATGCGTTTGGAATGTGTCTTCTTGAAATGGTAACTGGCGAATATCCTTATATTGAATGTAAGAATGCTGCTCAAATATATAAAAAAGTCACATCGGTAACTATTCGAATAAAATTCATCAAATAATTTGGATCTATTACCGAAATTTAAATTCTAATCTAAAAATTATTCGTTTGTTCAATGAATTTATTTAATAAATTGATTTTCAATGAATCCCAGGGAACAAAACCAGAGAGTTTAAAAAAGGTCACAGATCAAGAGATTCTGGACTTAATAGGCCACTGCTTGGATACTGAAAATGAAAGGTTAGCAATTTTGTTAATTTAACGAAAATAATTTATTCAGTTTCTTTTTTTTCCATTGGGTAACCACTCAATTGTGTGATTAACAATAGTTATTATACATTTTTTATGCAAAAGGTACACTGCTCAACAAATCATGGATCATCCTTTTCTTACTGTGGAACCGGAAGTGGTATTAATCACAGCCGACGAGGCCAAAACTCAACTCACCTTACAAGTTGTCTTTAAAGGAATGGACAAATTATCTGTTAAATTCCAATTTAATGTAGAAAGGGATACCGCCGAGGAAGTTGTAAATGAGATGGTATTTATATCACGCCAAATTACTTGATTATCAAAATTTATGAATATTAATATTATGTTTTCTTATACAGATCGAAGAGCAAGTTTTGCCTGACAAGTATCAGCAGCTCATCACGCATGAGATAAATCGTATCTTACGAGATATCAATAAACAATCCATCGAAGATGATAAAAAAGAAGAGCACAAGATACCATGGCCGACGGCACCCGGTACGCCGCCATACCATATAGCATTATCACCACATTTGGGACCTTCTAAGTCATCTCATGGATCCGCTCCTTCTGCTCCTTCTTCGATAAGTCTGGAACGAGAGAGTCCAGGGAATACGTTATCATCCCACCCAACAGAATCATCACCGCGAAAAAATTCCATTTCAGGTATTTCAGGCGTTTCAGGTGTTCCAGGTCAAGAATGGACGCAAGACATGGAAGATTCTCTTCCTGTAAAAGGTTTGTCTTGTTTGTTTGAAAATTTCCGAACGTCTATTCTTTTTTTGTTAATTTTTCAAATTCCTCTTCTTTTTCTAAATGTTTTCAAATTTATATCTTTTTTAAATATTTTTGTTTTTCCATAGAATACCCAGATAATACTCCCATTAAAGATTTTGTTCGAGAAACCGCTCTTGCAACAAATCGTGACCCAGAAAAAGCAGAGGAATGGTCTAAAAAACTTTTAAGTCAGGATTTTGTGACTGTTGGTGATTTAAGAGCGCTGATTGATGAAGATTGGCAAGGAATAGGATTGACTGTCTTTGCCTTTCGTGCTCTAAAGAATGCCTTAGATGGTAAGACATTGCGCAGTCAAAGTATTAATCCACGAAATGTGAATGCAGCGAGTACAAGTGCAAGTGCAAGTACTAGTGGTGGCGAGGAAGGATTACAGGATTGATACAGTTTGCCTTCATATTGCAGGCAAATAGTGTACGATTTTGTTTCATTGATGTTTTTTCAAGCTACCACCTTCATTACTTTTTAACTGACCCGAATTTTTTTTTTTTTTATCATTATTATTTCCTTTACCAGCATCAAAATCTAAAGGCTAAAATAAATTTTTTAAAAAAACATCAAAAACTTACACATTTTTTCTTTATCATCAAAAATTACATCATTTCAACTTCACTTCCTATATATTGACGCCTATCTTGATGCAGCGCCCGTTAAACCACCTCATATATATCACTTCCGAAATCAATTCAATATCGGCTTCTACTACTCATCTCGATAGATCTGTTAATTTTACAAACATTAATCTCGAACGATAATGCCGAATTGTAAGAATAGTATTATAATTTAGTCGCTCTTGCACTCAAGATTTTTTCGTGCGTACGTTATTAATCTCAAATAGAACGTATATGAATTGAATAACATATTTATTATCATTTGGAGACGTTGGACGTTCTTGTGTCTTCAGAAAAAAGGTATCCATTTCTATTTGTTGTAGTGTAGTATATATTTTATTATAGGAGGTGTTGAATGCCTTTGATTTAATCCGCTAAAACAAGCAGAAAGATATTTTATGTAAAAAGAGTTTTTTTGTATTTAAATATTAGGTTTATCACAAAAAAGGGCAAGATTATCTTAACAAAATTATTTGTTTTTATAACCTTTTCATTGATTATATTTTAGACTATTTAGTTGTGATCTTTTGTATTTTTTTATTTCCTCTTTGGATATGGATATATTATTTTCTGTACATTATTCTTAGAAACTACAAAAAAAAAAATTTTCCTTTTGATTTTTAAATATTTTACATGTTAAAAAAAAAAGATAATGGCTATTATATATGATGATGATTAGGGATTTTCTCATGAGTGAATCCATTATTATTTATTATTATTATTTAATTGTGAATTTGACTGAAGGAAATTGCGCCAAGTTCGTAAATTCATCACTTATTATCTAATCATTAAATATTGTATAATTTTATACAAAAGATTTATTCCAAAAGATAATAATAAAATGATTATCTTTGATGCACGATCGATTAAACAATAAATCGTACCCAAATAAAGTAAATTAAGTAAATTGGATTTTGTGGGGTTGTTTTTCAACCAATAGTGAATGTGTTCTTAATATTGGGAATGTTTATTTTCTTTATGGAATAAAATAAACTTTTCAATAAACAATGTCGACCTCTATGACCTCTGACTTATCATAGGTCATTTGGTCATTCATATGACCTTTATTTTGACCAATTAGATTGCACAAATACAATTTATAATAAAAAGTAATTTAATATTATCTATAAAAAAAAATAATTATAAATTATAAATTATAAATCACAAATAAATTTTCACATATACATTTTTTTTAATATCAAAATTCTGTGCACTTGTATATTATATTCATGAAAATCAAGAATGGTTATAACCAATTTGAAGTATAACATTCAAGTTTAACCTGAACTGTTTCTAAACTACCATGTTTTCTTACACAAAAATTACAAAATTGAAATTTTTATTAAAGCAAAATATATATAAGATCAATTTTTTTAAAAAAAAGTAAAATTAATTAATTTATATTAAAGTTTTGATAATTCTTAAAATTTCAATTTTTAATTGTGTTTAACTCAATTAATTGTATCAATTACTAGTAAAAATCAAATTTTGCCTTGACTCAATTTCAATTTTTTTTTTAATTTTAATTGTATCTGACTTAATTCAATAGTTTTAACATGTATATATTATTCCATTATGAAGAAAGTTAAAAGTTTTAATTTTTATACTAATTCAAAGTAATTTATTTATTATAACCCAGGTTATTTTATAATTTTTACTTTGAATTGCTCCAAATTATACTGGTTAAATAAAGAAAAATAGACAAAATTTTTAATGCAAATAGACAAGAAAATATGTAATACTTCTATATTAGTGAATTTTTTTAAATGTAAGTTTTTAAAGTATTTTACTCTAATAACTTTCAAATATCTTCAATATAAGTGTACTATTTACAAAAGTTATTAGTGCCAAAAATCTTTATTTTTATTAATAAAATATAACACTGGTTGAATGAACAAAAATCGGAATCCTATTGATGGCGGAAATATGCATAAATCGGACATCCTATTTGTGAAAATTCATAAATCGGAAATTCCTATTTATAAATCGGAAAAAATCGACTGCCTATACTTAATAAATCTTAGCAAATTTAGCCATCAATCGGAATCCTATTGATGGCGGAAATATGCATAAATCGGACATCCTATTTGTGAAAATTCATAAATCGGGAATTCCTATTTATAAATCGGAAAAAATCGACTGCCTATACTTAATAAATCTTAGCAAATTTAGCCATCAATCGGAATCCTATTCATGATAAAACCGTCCTATTTTTTTCCATTCGACCAGTGTAATATTGCAGAGGTTATTAATATTAATAACCTTCGATAACCTTTATTTTATTATAAAAAATGTAATATTTGTAAAGATTATTAATCCAATAATCTTCAATAACTTTTGTGAACAAAATTATTTTAATAGTTTTTGTTATCAAAAATTTTCTGATATAATAAGTCAAATCAAATCAAATTAACTCAAGTTTAGAAATATAATTTTAATTTTTGAATTAAAGTTTAAAATTTTAACTTTCAAATCAATTGAATTGAATTTGTATAGGTTCATGTAAGTTTCACTGATTAAATAAAAAAAATAGAACAGTTTTATTATGAATAGAATTTCAATTAATAATTAAATTTATTAAATATAAATAATTAATTTTTTTTAATTTATAAATAGAAATTCAATTTTTGTTTATTTGACCAGAGTTAATGACATTGTTACTGGATAAAATTACTATAACAGAAATATATTAAATTATATAACCATTATATTATTTAATCCTGTATTTTATTAGAATAATTACTTAACAAATGAAAATATAAATATTAAGATTAGTAATTTTATTAGTAATATTTAGTAATAATTAATAATATTTATTACAGATAGTCTTAGTTACACAAATGTAAGTAATACAAGTCACATTTTCACGTGATATAGTTATACAAATATTGTATAATTATTATTAATTATCATTAATTAGTATTACTTAACATTAATTATTATTACATAGTATTTATTAATATTAATTATTAGTATAATATATAGTATATATTTAGTAGGTTATATGATAAATATATTAACCAATAATATTAGTGCACAGTAATGGCACAGTAGTCTAGAAAAATATAAAAAGGGAACTTATTTGACTTGGTTCCTACAGCTTTTGAATTATTAGTTTTCAGTTTTAAATAAAATATTATTTTTTATTAAATAAACCTTAAAACTCTGAAGTAAATAATTAATATTATAATTAATTAATGAAAAGATTATAAATATTATCATTATGGGATTTATTGCTTGATTGCTTAATTGTATAACATTATAATTTTTAAGTTAATAATAATAATATGAAACTTATAAATGAAGGAAGTACCAATGGATTAAAGATATAATCTTTAATAAATTATGGAAGTATTTGAAGTATAAATTATAAGAAAGTTTATTATAAGGAAGTTCATTATAAAAAAAGTTCTTGAATAAAGGAAGTTCTAAAATTAATAATAAAGAGATTTATTATTAATAAAAGGAAGTTCTTAATATATGAAGTTATTAATGGGAGTAATTATTAGTAATAAAATTATTAATGGAAGTAACGAAGTTGTAATAACTTGGAAAAATAATTAGTTTGTTAGTTCTAACTAAAAACTAACTGATGCCTTCTAAAGATAAAGGAATAACTAAACTGAAAGTCTTGTACCTAACAGGAAGAACTATAAACTCCTTAAAAGAACTGTAAGTGGGAAGTATAAAAGTACACCCGCGATAACATGTAAAATTTATACCATCAATAGAATTTCAATTTTTGTTTATTTAACCAGTATTTATACAAGTTTATTTAAATTTATACAAGTTAATTTACAAGTTATATAAATTAAATTAATTATTAATTAAATAAAAAAATAAAATAATTTTCACTAGTTAAATAAAACAGTTTTATCATGAATAGAATTTTAATTGATAATTAAATTCATTAAGATTTATTAAGTATAAATAGTTAATTTTTTTCAATTTATAAATAGAAATTTTTATTTTATAAATTTTCAATTTGTATTAAAAATTTTACTAATTTTTAATTATTCAACATGTATATATTTGTATTATTAATAAGATTTTGATTTTTGTTCATTCAACCAGTATTTATTATAAATAAAATTTTGATTAGTAACTAAATTTATTAAAATTTATTAAATATAGATAGTTAATTTTTTTTAATTTATAAATAAAATTTTCTATTTTGTTTATTTAATTAATAAATTTCAAGATATAAAATATAAATTAATAATTAATTTATATAATTATTATTACAAAATATATTTTTTATATTAAATATTATTGTAATAATTAATAAAAAAAAACTTCATTATATATTAAAAAATTTTTTATATTAAAAGTTATTAAAATAATTTTGTTAGTAAAAATTATTAAAAATTATTGAATCAATAACTTTTGCAAATATTATATTTTTAATAATAAATAAAAATTATTAAAGGTTATTAATATTAATGATACTTGTCATAATTCAAAAAAAGTGTCACAATTTATTTTTTTTTATGGTGTAATTAGTTGTAACTAGTTTATACATGTCATCAAAACTAATTTGACCTTGACTCTACTTTTAAAATTTCAATTTTTAATTGTATTTGACTTAACTAATTACGTCAATTACTAGTAAAAATCAAAATTTGTCTTGACTCAATTCTAATTTTTCTCAATTTTAATTATGTCTAACTCAATTCAATAATTTTGACTATACATGTCGTCAAAACTAATTTAGCCTTGACTCAACTTTTGAAATTTTAATTTTTAATTGTGTCTAACTTAATTAATTATGTCAATTACTAGTAAAAATCAAAATTTGTCTTAATTCAACTCCAATTTTCTCAATTTTAGTTGCGTTTGACTCAATTCAATAGTTTTAACGACATGTATAAACTGGTTGCAACTCTTATAAATAATTATAATAAATATTTTTAATTGATATCAATAACTTTCACAAATATTATATTTTATTAATAAAAATAAAGATTTTTAATACTAATAATTTTTATAAATATTATATTTATACTAAAGATATTTGAAAATAATTGAAGTAAAATATTTTAAAAACTTATATTTAAAAAAATTTATTAATGTCTTATAAAAAGTTGTAATGTTTAAAATATACTTAAAAAATTTTAAAATACATATGGGCTAATTTTTCTCAATTCACTAATTAAAATCATGTGATATTTACAAGATTATCATGCATCGTACTACATAAATGTGATAATTTGTGTGACATATAAAATATTTGCCAATGATCGCGTACTTCGGGTGACTTCTCTCTTGCAATCGCGCGTTGTAAATTGACCGTAAATTAATTTGGTATGGGTCATATACTATAATAAAACATTATAAAATTTAGTCAAAATGGTTTTTTAACATAAATTATGTTTCTTTTATATTTAAATTTTTATATTATAAAAAGAATTTTTTATGGTAAGTAGTTTCTTTAAAAATACCGGGCATTATAGTATATTAATTAATAGTATTAAACGATTATTTTATAGGATAATTTCTCTACAAGAACTTTTCAACATGATTATCCTAACAATCCATATATTGATGCTGAATATGTTTCTGGAAACAGAATTTTTTATTCAAAATATAAAATAATAGCACTTGGATATTATCCTCAAAATGTCAAGTATACAAAAAAAAGTAAAAACGGTACTCAATACCAGATCCCAGATGAATATATTGTGAAAACGGAAGTTGCAGATCGAATGTTGCATTGTAAAACTAAATACATCTCTGCCAACAAGGTTTTATTTACAATTAAATGGAAAGAAGATAAAGCTGAGTGGGAAGTTTCAAGTGAACGGTCATCAAGTGGAGTTATAAGTGC
Source organism: Diversispora epigaea (assembly GCA_003547095.1). Taxonomy (NCBI): domain Eukaryota; kingdom Fungi; phylum Glomeromycota; class Glomeromycetes; order Diversisporales; family Diversisporaceae; genus Diversispora; species Diversispora epigaea. Next base: position 389,479 of record PQFF01000298.1, on the reverse strand, counting down.
ATTTTTTAAAGTATGTAAATTTATTTATTAATAGTTATCAAAATTATTTATAAGTAGAATCATATTTAACTTAAATATTATTAATTTAGAAAATAAATCGGGAAGAATCAAAGTTATCTGGAATATTTGTATTTGGATTTGATATTGAAATTTTACATCAAGAACGAATTAAAAAATTACAAAAATTAGACACTGAAAATATTATTATTGATAAAAGAAAAAGACCACTTAATGAATTGTCAACATCTCAACAAAATAAGCGACTTATATCATTTGGACAAGACACTCATCAAAAAATAAATCAACTTATTTTAAAACAAAGATTAACTTCAGAATCTGGAAAGTCAATTCGAATATGTAATATTGAACTGGAAGCTGAGAATAAAATTATTAATTTAAAATATAATTTACCAGTAGATATTACAAAACTAGATGCTTTAGTACGTGCACATGATGAGGCATTATTAGGTAGAGATGGATATCGAAAACTTGCTGCAGTAGAACCACATTTGACACGTGAATATCAAATTGCACAAAGACGAAATGAGATTTCTAAATTAATAAATAATCAAATACAAATTGAAATTTTTAATATTGATCAAAAATCTGTAATTGATGAAGATGAAGATTATAATAATTCTGATGGAATATTAGTTGATGAACATGAAATTGGAAATGGTGCTTATCGATCAATTAAATCTCTTCTTCAAATACTTATTCCTATTTGGAAAAATTCAAATCCTCCTGTTTTGCAAATTGGTGATATAATTAAATTAAAATTAGGTGGTGATGGACGTAATGTTGGACAAAAACAAAATCATGTAATGATGACAATTTGTTTATTGAATGAAAAAGATAATGTATTGAAACCAGATCATCAATATTGGTAATTAATTTATAAATTTTTTTTATTTTTTTTTATTTTTTTTATTTTTTTTTAAAAAATAATAATTAATTGAAAATTAGCATTTGTCTTTTTGTAGGAAAAGAAAAATATNAAAGGTAATTATATTATATTAATATATAAAAATTAAAATTTTAATTTTAAATATTAATAAATTTTAAATTTTTTAGGTCAAAAAAAACCTGCATTATTTCCAGTTATCAAACAAGAAAATTATATTCCTGATGAATTACATTTGTTATTACGTATTTCAGATGTATTAATGGAATGCTTTTTTAATGATTTATTTAAGAAGAAAGAATTTGAACAACAAATTAAAAATCAAGTTGAACAAGTAATGAAAGACATTAAAATACATTTTGAATTTTTTAAATCAAAATCAAATGGTGGAAAGTGGAATTGGACTTCTTTAATGGGTCCTGATAAAAAAAAAATTTTACAAAATTTTCCTATTACTCAATTTATTTCTGGAAAACGTGGTGAAGATATTCAAAAACTTTGGCATGATTTTTATGAATTATATAATATTTTACGAAAACCATTTATTACTAATTCAGAAATTAATAATTTAAAAATTAAAGCAAAAGAATGGATTAATTTATTTTGCCGTCCAAATCAAGGTCAAATGAATTCACCATTACAAGTACATGGTCTCTATAAAAAAGAAGATGTAACTCCATATATGCATATTTTTTCACAACACATTCCCGAATTTTTAGAAAAATTAAATGAAAAAAATTTATCTATTCGATATTTTTCTACTTCTAGTCTAGAAAAAAAAAATCATAATCAGGTATTTAATATTTTATTATTTTAATTTAAATCATTAATAATTTTAAATTATAAAATTAATTAAATTTGATTAGGTTCGGTTGTTTTTTAGTGGAACTACTATGGGAGGTGGAAGTAAAGAAAAATCTGTAGTATATGATATAATGGAATTTGAAAATCGACAATTATATTATTTACTTAATGATACACCACAAAAATTTCAAATGCAAAATATAAATTTAAATAATAAAGAAAATAAAAAATAGGTATAAAAATATTATTATATTTTATTTTTATTTATAATATAAATTAAAACTTACTGATTATTATTTGAATTTTGAAGTGGTGGATAAGGTAAAATGTAACAAAATTGCTTCGTAATTAATTCAGTATTTGAATTGGATAAAATGGGTATTTCATTTTCATTTTTGTTTAATATTAGTTTACATTCATCACTACTATAATAAAATAATATGTTTTTAAAAATAAATTTAATAATAATAAATTTATAAAATAATAATAATAATAATATATATATCTATTTTCTTGAAATTCACCCGAATCTGTAATAAAATTACAATTCATTCTTTCCAATATAAGTTCTCTATTATTTTCGGATAAAATTGTTTGACTCCATGTAAATTTGATTTGATATTTATTTTCATAATCTTCAAGTAAAACGTAGCCCTTAGTATTAGTATGGGGGTTCTCTCGAAAACTCCATTGATTGTAGCAAAATAATTGGTTTAGTCTAGTTATTCCAGCATATCCTTCAAAATTACATTGATATTTACGCTTAGCAGGACTATATTTGAATGTTTCTTCATTTTTAAAAAGGTATACGAACACATTTTCAGGAAATGTATCTATTAATAAATGTTTTTTTCCAATCGCGTGTCTCGAAAAACCAAGTTTTTTTTTTAAAAGAATAATAAAAGAATTAATATAATAGATTATTTGTTCTGAAGTAGGCTGAGAAAGTATGTAAAAGTGAGGTATTAATTTATTATTTGAATGCACATTTCTTTCATGAATTACTAAATTTTTATAACTTGCAAAATTTTTAAAACAGAGCTCGCAATATGTTTTGTTTGTCATTATTATCGCGCGCGTATTGAAAACGATAATCGTATACGATATATGTTATTATTATCACATTAGGTTATACGATCATCAACTATGGGACAAAATTGAATATGAGAAAAATTAGCCCATATGTATATTAAAATCATTATATTTAAAATATATTTAAAATTTTTAAAATATACTTAAAATTTTTTAAAATATATTTGAAATTTTTTAAAATATACTTAAAATAGGTAATAGTAAATATATTTTAAACATATGTAAGTATATTTTAAGTATATTAAAAATTATAAAAATTTTTAATATATTTAAAATATATTTATTATTATTTGTTTTGAGTATATTTTAAGTATATTTTAAAAAATTTTAAATATATTTTAAGTATCATGACTTTTTATACAAATGTAATAATAACTAGAGAAACAGAGACTGTTATAAGTTTGAAGCTAAATTATTCAATAAATATTAAATTAATATTAAATTAATTGTTTGGAGTATAGCGTAGGACTCACATTTTCAGGTAAAGTCACAAGATCATAAGCACATATAAATAAAGTCATGTGATTAGATAAACATATACTATAGAAAATGTCTGTCTGTCTATTCACGTGATATGATATATCTATAGAGTCATGTGACCATATAAACATACTAGAGCTCTTTGTAGAAAATGTCTGTCTGTCCACCCATGTGATCGCATATCATTATTAATTAATTTAAATATTTAGCTCTGAACTTATAATAGTCCTTGTTTTTCTAATATATAAAAAATATTAATTAATAATGATATGTGATCACGTGGGTGAACAGATGGACATTTTCATCAAGAGGTCTCTAGCATATCATGTCACGTGATTGTCAAGTCTGTTGATCACGTGTTGTCACATTATTAGACAAACAGATATTTTTTATCAAAAATCCTATTATACCTGAAAATGTAAGTTCTTCGCTATGCTCTGGACAATAAAATATATATAAAATAATTTAGAGAACAATTTATATTAATATATTATATATTAAAGATATTTGTTATAATTATTTATTTTTTTTTTTATTTTTATTTTTTTTTGTTTCAACGAGGCCTTGCCCCAAATTTATTAATCATTTGTTATAATTATTTATAAGGGTTATAATCAATTATAATTATATATGTTTTCAAAATTAATTTTAAATTTTTGAGATATTTCATCTTTTTAAAATTTATATATAATTTATTTTATATATAGAAGTAAAAAAAATATCTAGTTATATATATTTTTAATCAAAGAATTTATTTAAATAGTATACGTGTTATTCAAATTTCAAATTATTTGGGATTTGGGATATTAAAATTATACATGTTCTTAAAATTAATTTTGAATTTTTAAAATATTTTGTCTTTTTAAAATTTATACAGAATTTATTCTATATATAGAAGTAAAAAAAGTATCCAGTTATATATATCTTTAATCAAAGAATTTATCTGGGTAATCAAAAAATTTTAGGTTTTAAGTAAAATAATTTTGTCTTTATAAAAAACTATTTCAATTTTTTTTTCCAAAATTGTAATTTTGAGACTCCAAAATAATTTAGTATGCAAGTATAGTCAAAATATACAAATTACTAGTATTTGAGATTTGAAATTTTGACAAAAGATACTAATTATAATTTGGAATTTGGAATTTGAGATTTGTGCATTTGGAATTTTGGTATTTAAATTTTGAATTTAGATGGCAGATATATCAAATAGTCAAAAAATTTCAAATTTTAAATAAAATAATTTTGTTTTCTATGAAAAATTATTTTTAAAATTGTAATTTTAAAATTTTAAAATAATTTTATATACAAGTATAATTTAACTCAATTTAAAATTCTAAATAATTTATAGATAGATTTAGTAATACTTATCATAATTCATTTTTTTTTATAGTGCAATTAATTACAACTGGTTATAACTATACTTGTACGTTAAATTATTTTGGGGCCCCGAAATTGCAATTTTGAGGAAAAAAGTTGAAATAGTTTTTCATAGAAGATGAAATTATTTTATTTAAAACCTGAAATTTTTTGATTACTCAAATAAATTCCTTGATTAAAGATACATATAACTAGGTACTTTTTTTACTTCCATATATAGAATAAATTTTGCATAAATCTCAAAAAGTCAAAATACCTCAAAAATTCAAAATTAATTTTGGGAACATGTATAGTTGTAACTTTTGCAAATAATTATGACAGATATTTTTAAACAAATTAAATAATATTAAATTAGAAAATAAAATGAAAAAAATATAATTTTTATAAGTAAATTTTCAAATTTTAATTAAAAATAAGTAATTTTTTAAAAATTTATTATAATGGCTAAGTAAACTTTAATGTGAAATATTTATAAATTATTTGGAATTCTTTCAATTCAATAGTTTTAATGATATATATATATTATACTTAAAATACTAATTTTTAAAATATTTTAATATTTAAATTAAAAAATTATAATTTTTAATTTAAAGATAATAAGTATAATACAAATTAAGTCAAAAATTTAATTAAAACTTTTCATAATTTCTAAAACTTGTGAACTTAATAAATCAAGTTGAGCTGAACTAAATTTAATATTATAATATATGTTAAATAGTCAAAAATTGATAAATTTTTAATACAAATTGATTACAAATTAATTAAAAATTAGTTAAAAATTAGTTGCCTATTTGTATATTGTTTTGTTAGAACTTTGAACAATTTATAGATAAGTCAAATAATACTAAATTAGAAAATAAGAAAAGAAAAATATGATTTTTTGTAAGTAAATTTTTAAATTTTAATTAAAAATAAACAACTTTTTAAAAATTTTATTATGATAACTAAGTAAACTCTAATATAACCTATTTATAGATTGTTCTAGATCTTGTCCTGTTTATTAATATATTATACACAAATCTTCTTACCTATTTATATATTATCCACAAATTTTTCTGTTTATTTGTATTAAAAATTTTACTTATTTTTTTTTTCATTTGATTAGTATAAGTTCATAAGTTTATAAATTTGAAATTTGTGAATTAAGCCTAACTAAGATTTAACTCACAAAACTTAAATACAATTTTTTACTAAAATATTATCATAATCAAAATTAAATTATCTTTCTATTATTAATATTTACAAAGTTATTATTATTCAAATATAATATATTAATTTTTTACTTTTTATTAAATTTATATTATGAGTATACTTGCATGTAAAATTATTTTGAGATCTCAAAATTGTAATTTTGAAAAAAAAAGTTGAAATAGTTTTTTATAGAAGATAAAATTATTTTATTTAAATTTCAAAATTTTTTGACTATCCAGATAAATTTTTTAATTAAAAATATATATAAATAGATACTTTTTTTACTTTCATATATAGAATAGATTCTATATAAATTTCAAAAAGACAAAATACCTCAAAAATTTAAAATCAATTTTGGAAACATATATAATTGCAAGAGGACTCCGAACAATTTATAGATAAGTTAAATAATACTAAATTAGGAAATAAGAAAGGAAAAATATGATTTTTGTAAGTAAATTTTTGAATTTTAATTAAAAATAAGTAACTTTTTAAAAATTTTACTATGATGACTAAGAAACTTTAATGTGATCTATTTATAAATTGTTCTGGGTTTTATTACAAGAAGTGATTTTTTACTAAAATATTCTTTTTATAATTTAAAAGATCTCATTTTGAGCTTTCTAAAGATAGTAATATTATCTTTTTAGCATTAATATTTATAAAGTTATCTTTATTTGTAACCAGTTATATTAAAATACTTAAGATTAAACACTGTTGACCTAGGATTTACCTTTAAAAGAATTAAGAAAAACTTTCAACTATAAAGATTATATAGTAATTATATATAATGTGCTAAAGTTAAAAGAGTTTTATATAAATATATAAAGAATAAAAGTTTGTTTAATGGGTTTTATTTGAAAAAGGCAAAAGGTTAGGTTTTTATAAAAGTATTTACCAAGAATACTAACACTTTAACAAATATTTACTAATAAATCAAATTATACAATTATTTATTAACAACATAAGAATTCTATTTTAATTAACATAATTATCAACTAAGTTCAACTGAAGTTCAAATTTAAGGAAAAACTTAATCCTTATATATCTGTTAATTTATGTTCCTAATTATGTTCTGTTTTAGGATCTAATTTATGTTCTAATGATGTTTTAATGCTGCTCTCTTTGATGATCTAATTTATGTTCTCATCTAATTATGATCTTTATCTGTACTATCTAAATAATCTGTATAATTTATTTATTTAATATTACTTATTCAGGCTATATTGTTATATAAATCTTAATTAGCCAATTACGATCCTGACTATTATATATGTAATGACGATCCTATAAGTGACTTAATTTTAACAAAATTTTAACATTACACAACAGAAACTACCAACAGAAACATTTTAGATATATATTTCTTCGCTCTTTTTTTTCACATAATATTTTATATTCTATCTAAATTTGAACCATGGCAGCACTTATAAAATCTCTTTTAGATTGGTTAAGAAGTTTATTTTTCAAGGTGGAGTGAATTTCTTTATTGGAACATTCAAAAAATTGTTATAGTTAAATATAATCAAGTTACCAACAGATTTTATTTAAAAAAAATAATAGACTGAGCTTGAGTTGACATTAGTTGGTTTGCAAAATAGTGGGAAGACCACGTTAGTGAATGTCATTGCTGTAAGTAAGCAAATCTTGTTCTTTTTTTTTAAAAAAAAACCAAAAATGGGTATATCGAAAAAGTCACTGATCTCTGAGAATTACTTTAATACTTATATTAGTCTGGTCAATTCAGCGAAGACATGATACCAACTGTGGGTTTTAATATGCGTAAAGTTGTTAAAGGAAACGTTACCATGAAATTATGGGATATAGGAGGACAACCACGTTTTCGAAGTATGTGGGAACGTTATTGTCGTGGAGTAAACGCTATTGTGTAAGTAGTAGTGTAAAATTTTAATAAGGATTTTTCGTAATGTGATGAACTAATTAAACCAATATATTATTTTATTTTTTTTTAATCGATTAGATTTGTACTTGATTCCGCTGATTATGAGAAATTGGATGCGGCAAGAACTGAATTACGTAGTCTCTTAGAGAAACCTCAACTTGCAAACATTCCAGTTTTGGTCTTGGGCAATAAAAATGATTTAGAAGGAGCTATGTCGGTTGAGAAAATTATTGAAGAAATGTGTGTAATTCGAATTATAATTTATTTAATTTATCTTAAAAAAATAGAAATAAAAAAAAATAAAAAATAAAAATAAAAGTGAAAATAAAAAAGTGGAAGTAGAAGAAGAAATAATCACGGATAACTTACTAATACATTTTATATATTTCTATTTTATTATAAATAGGAATTTAAAAACTATCAATAATCGCGAGGTTTCTTGTTATTCTATTTCTGCCAAGAAGCAAGTAAATATTGATATTACTTTACAATGGTTAATCAAGAAAGGAAAAGGTTCAAAAAATACCATTTAATGCATTTAACGTCTATTTATTATTATCATTTTTATTTATTATTATTATTATTTTTATTATTATTTTTATTTTCGTCATTATTATTTTTGTGATTTTATTTTTTTGTATGAATATTTTTTAAAGTTTAATACACAGTATATTATTTCATTAATACATTTACATGTTGAATTATATTGCATTCATTTTTAGACATTCATTAAAACATTATTTCTTATTAATGACTTTTATATTATTTATTTTACTCACCAAATGTTGAAATAAAATATTATAATATAATTATCTTTAATACAAGCATCACTTTCTTTCCCTCCTTTCCTTTTCCACTTTTCAAATCATTGTTATCCATTTGAATCTATTTGTCCATTTATTCTTATTTAGTTCATTCATTTGTTCTTATATGGTAATATTTTATGAAATAAAAAACCAGCTACATTATCTGATATGTAATTATAGTTTCACAATACATACAATACATTAAATATATTTTTTCTAATAACAAAATCTTTAAATTGTAAATAATTTATATATTATTCAATTGGGAAATTCAAATCATTTGTTATTCTGTTATTTATATATATAATTACTTACCAAAAAAAATTGATTTACAATAAATATAAGATATAATAGAATACAATAGATAAATATATTTATATTTTACGCGGACAACAAGGAAAATTACTTTATGTGAAATCCACACTTTGATATTTCTGATATTATATTGTTGATTAAAAGTTGTTTCATCACATAGGACATGACATGACATGAATGGCTTATTTTATTTGGGTGATATTTTAATTTTAATTTTGTTTTTTTTTTTTTTTTTTTAAAAAAGTCACATACCTGCATAATTTATTTTTAAAATCAACAAATACTGTGAATTTTTGTGAAACCCGACGAAACTTGAGAATGAATGAATGCTGTGACATTTACTGACATTTATTCAGGAAAATCTCACAACACTTTTATTTATCATCAACAAAACTGCACACGTCGAATTATCATGTTCATCATTATTATTATTCTGGATCTCACCTTTTATTTTCGTGAATCCAAATTCCCCAAAGCCACATTCTTCATTGAATTCAAGAATTTGCTCACAGCTAAAATATAACACTGACGATNCTTTAAATTGTAAATAATTTATATATTATTCAATTGGGAAATTCAAATCATTTGTTATTCTGTTATTTATATATATAATTACTTACCAAAAAAAATTGATTTACAATAAATATAAGATATAATAGAATACAATAGATAAATATATTTATATTTTACGCGGACAACAAGGAAAATTACTTTATGTGAAATCCACACTTTGATATTTCTGATATTATATTGTTGATTAAAAGTTGTTTCATCACATAGGACATGACATGACATGAATGGCTTATTTTATTTGGGTGATATTTTAATTTTAATTTTTTTTTTTTTTTTTTTTTTTTAAAAAAGTCACATACCTGCATAATTTATTTTTAAAATCAACAAATACTGTGAATTTTTGTGAAACCCGACGAAACTTGAGAATGAATGAATGCTGTGACATTTACTGACATTTATTCAGGAAAATCTCACAACACTTTTATTTATCATCAACAAAACTGCACACGTCGAATTATCATGTTCATCATTATTATTATTCTGGATCTCACCTTTTATTTTCGTGAATCCAAATTCCCCAAAGCCACATTCTTCATTGAATTCAAGAATTTGCTCACAGCTAAAATATAACACTGACGATAGTGAAGTAAATGTTTTATGAAATACGGTAATTTATTTTATTACTCCACATACTCGCCTTCTTCCGCGCTTGAATCTGCATGTTTGCTAATTTCCGTTAATTGTTTTGTAATTTGTGCACTTTTAAATGATGATGATGATGTTTCAAGTTGTGGTGAATTATGTTTAATAAAGTTTTCTTCTAGTTTGGGTGAATGAGATTTATATTCTTTTGTAGGTGATATTTTATGATCTTCATGAGGTCTAGGTGAACGTGATGATCGTATTAAATTTTCTCCACCACCACCACCACCACTACCACGTTTCGGTTCTGTAAATTTATCATATTCTTGATGTCTGGAATCTGCATATCTACTTTCATACTTGGTTTTTGGCTAAAGATATTGAACACTATAATTTTAAATATACAAATATTGAATAATACAATATTTAAAAAATATAAATCCCTTATTCTATTTTACCTTTCGTCGCTTTCGTCTATCATTACCTTCCCTATCCCTATCAGAATAATCAGCACTGTCTGCTGAATAATCAGAATAATGATGCGGTCTTCTATGATGATATGATGATCGATGACTTTTATGCTTTCTTTTACGATCTGATGATGTATGTCTATCATCTTCAAAATCATCATCTCTAATTGTTCCCTCCTCCTCTTCGCTATCTTCACCATTTTTTCTGAGAAACTTTTCCTAAAAAAAAAAGTTGTCACGTTAATGTCAATATCAATATCAATATATATATATATATATATAGTGTGTTTCTAAGAACTTACTTTGATGCGTTCCATAAATTTGTTGAAAACTTCACTACGTAGTTGTTCAGAGTCAATTGCATGAAATTCATCAGTTTTCTCAACTAATGGACGCATCTGAGTGACAATGAAATAATGAAATAATGAAATATATTATTAATTTATATCCGATATATGAGGATCTTTTTTAAAAAAAATAATTGAAATGGATATCTAACCCGTTCCCAAGTGGTCTCAGGTGAAATCATCGATTCGAAATTTCTAAGAACTGATCTGAACGCATCCAGTTTTCTACGCTGTCGTCTTTCTTGTTTCCTTTGAAGCTATATTTGATATAATTATTTAATATAATTAATATTTAATACAATTATTTTAATCTAATTTATTTAAAATTGGTAAATAATAATTATTATTCGTCTCACCTGTTCAAAGATAATCTTTAAATTGATTTCGTTCACAGATGCGACACGTTCATCTGAACTTAGCAGAGATTGGAATTCTTCAAAGGTCATTCCTGGAGTTATTGACAAATCGTTCGTCTAAAAAAATTAAATATTAATATATATATGTATATTTATTATTGATATAACGAAATAATTAAAAAAAAAAAAAAAAANGACAATGAAATAATGAAATAATGAAATATATTATTAATTTATATCCGATATATGAGGATCTTTTTTAAAAAAAATAATTGAAATGGATATCTAACCCGTTCCCAAGTGGTCTCAGGTGAAATCATCGATTCGAAATTTCTAAGAACTGATCTGAACGCATCCAGTTTTCTACGCTGTCGTCTTTCTTGTTTCCTTTGAAGCTATATTTGATATAATTATTTAATATAATTAATATTTAATACAATTATTTTAATCTAATTTATTTAAAATTGGTAAATAATAATTATTATTCGTCTCACCTGTTCAAAGATAATCTTTAAATTGATTTCGTTCACAGATGCGACACGTTCATCTGAACTTAGCAGAGATTGGAATTCTTCAAAGGTCATTCCTGGAGTTATTGACAAATCGTTCGTCTAAAAAAATTAAATATTAATATATATATGTATATTTATTATTGATATAACGAAATAATTAAAAAAAAAAAAAAAAAGAACCTTCATAAATTCTGTCACGACTTTACGTTTCTGATATAAAATCTCATCAAGTTCTTCGACAACATCCCAGAATAATTCCAAAGGATTGGATCCAGGTTGTCCCAACATATTTTGATAACGCTCGTCGTTATGAATAATAGGATAAATTTCTTTCCATTTAGATTTTGCTGTGACTACATTTTTTTGTCGTAACTCCTCCATTAAAGCTCGATAGGAATCTCTATTTTTACGTTGTTGTCTGGTTTGCGTATCAATATCTCGTTTCTTCTTCTCGGTAGTCTCTCGCTCTAATGATCGAATATGTTCTTCATAAACTGCTAAGAAATCTAACATATCCATCTCCTGAAGTGTCTTGTCTTGTTCATATTCTGGTGTATTCATGTATATATTTTGAGCATCAACCCATCGTGTTGATTCCGTAATACTTGGAAGTGATCGTACAAGATTACTAAATTTCTCCATATTCTCTTTACGAATAGCTCTTTGGACTTCCTAAAAAAAATTTTCGATATAGTTTTAATATAATTTGTTAACTATTGATTTAAATTATATATATATATATTACCTTCTCTTGTTTTCGTAAGTCATAAACATATTCACTGAATATATCTTCGCGCAATCTATCTTCATCTACTGCCAAAAATTCTGGTTTTTCACCAAGAAGATCACACATTTTCCTGTATCGCGTTGAAGAATTAATCTCCGGACAGGACTCTAACAGTGAAATAAAATCTTGACGAATCTTTATCGCTTTTGCTCTCTTTTCTTCCTAATAAAAATAATAAAATGCATTGCGCGAAATTAAAGATTATAGTTTTTGAATAGCATTTATCTTTATCCATTTGTTATAGCTAACCTCTTCTTTTTTGCGTAATTCATCTACATAGTCATGAAATGCTTGTTTTCGTTCAGCCAAAGTTTTAAGAGCCCGATACATGGGGTTAGCGATAATTGCTCTCATGGTTTGTTCCCAAGACCAATCAGGCTTGACACCCTATAATAATAAAAAATTTCATTTATCAAGTTTAGCGAACAATATTATATGATAACATATATGACGATTTGAATTTCTATTTATTTATTTATTTTTTTGCACGGCTAAAACATACCGAGTCTTTAAGTAATTTCTTAAAGGCAGCTTCGGCATCTTCTTTACGTTCAAATTCAACCTTTTGAGGTTCAGGTTGTTGAATTGGTAGAATCGGTACATGAGATCCAACCGCAGGTGTGGTCGGTCTAACATTAACATTTACTGGAGTTACATTTACGGGACTAGCTGCTGGTATACTTAATTGACGTGCTCTTTCGAAATCTTGTTGACTTGGAGAAACGGTATTACCATTTGTCTGAGAATTCGATTCATTATGCCTACACGGATTCATGAAAAAAGAATAATCAAAAAAAAATATTTTTATACATTATAAAATATGTGTAAACAAAGACTTACTGAGATTGATTTTTGTCTCTCTCGCGTTTTTCGAGAAACTCTAAATAAATTAAGTAAAAAAATAAAAAAATGAAATTAGAATAATTTAAAAAAATAAGAAATCAAAAAAAATTATATAATTATACCTTTATATTCCGCAGGCATTTCCCATTTTGATACATGAGTATTAGAATTATAGTAATATTTACGACCACCTTCAGCAGTGAATTCTTTCCATGCACAAGATCCCAATGCACGCTATTTAAATTATTATTAAATGAATTTATTCAAATATGATTCTTTTGATGATTTGATAAATAAATTAAATAAGTAAATATTACCTCTTCAGGAGTCTTTATTTCATCAGGTTTATCCCAAGTACTCTGTTTTGTCACAATATTGTAAAAATATGTACGACCATCAGGAGAAGTATGCTCAGTCCAAACGCGCATCTAAATCAAAATATTTTTAGTGTTTCACAAAACCTTGGAAATAATTTTTTAGAAAATCACTTTTAAATAAGTTTATGTAAAAATCGTACTGGTGAAGAATAAGGTGGAACTTGTCCTGGAGGAAAAGGCTGATTAGGTCTAGGCCCAAAAATAGAAGCTTGAAAACCAGGTCTTTGTTGCATACCCTACAATGTAAATAAATGAAAATATTGAATCTCTTATGGAATTCGAAAAACTAGATCTCCCGTTTTACACTTTTAATAGATTAACAATTTTACTAACAGCAGGAAAACCAGGCCTTGGTTGCCCATATGGAGGCGGTGCTCCTGGAGGATTCCACGACATTTGAACCAAATTTTTTAGAATTTATTGACAGTGTTTATGTTAACAATGTAAATGTTATTATACATTTTATGGTTAGACCAATCAAATTTTGTTAAAATCAAAATAACATGTGACACATAAATTCAATTAATTGCATCAATTATTAATAAAAATCAAAAATTTGCCTTGACTCAATTCCAATTTTTCTTCAATTCAATAGTTTTGCTGATATGTATAGTTCTTACTACACATGTTACTTAAATTATTTTGGTATAGTAAAATAATTTAAAATTTGATACTTTTTCTATAATAGTTTAATAGTCATTTGGAATTTGAGCCACATGTATAGTTTTTACATATTTTTACTGTCATTTTATATTTTATTTCTTTATAAATTTATTAAAAAGAAAATCAACTACAAATGGTAATAAATATTATAAAGATTATCAAAATAAATAAGAAATAGAAAAAATACAAAATTAGATTATAAATTATATTATTTAAATTCAAAAGTTCTTAATTTAATTAATAAAATTTAATTATTATGTATAATTGTATCAATTGTATCAAATTTTATATATTTGAATTTTAATTTTGATATACATATTGAATATTTTTAATACAAATTAATTACAAATCTTTTTACTTATTTATATATTATCTATAAATTTTTTTTTTTATTTGTAAATTATCATAAATTCTCTTATTTATTTGTAAATCATCTACAAATTTTCTTGTCTATTTATATATTTTTTTATTTATAATACACAATACTTAAAAATTGAAATTATATAATTTGTCCTATTTTTTAAATTAAAAATTATAATTTTCAGATTTAATTATTAATTTTTATTCATTAAGAGTCAATAATAAAAATGTGATCTTATAAATAANTTGAGCCACATGTATAGTTTTTACATATTTTTACTGTCATTTTATATTTTATTTCTTTATAAATTTATTAAAAAGAAAATCAACTACAAATGGTAATAAATATTATAAAGATTATCAAAATAAATAAGAAATAGAAAAAATACAAAATTAGATTATAAATTATATTATTTAAATTCAAAAGTTCTTAATTTAATTAATAAAATTTAATTATTATGTATAATTGTATCAATTGTATCAAATTTTATATATTTGAATTTTAATTTTGATATACATATTGAATATTTTTAATACAAATTAATTACAAATCTTTTTACTTATTTATATATTATCTATAAATTTTTTTTTTTATTTGTAAATTATCATAAATTCTCTTATTTATTTGTAAATCATCTACAAATTTTCTTGTCTATTTATATATTTTTTTATTTATAATACACAATACTTAAAAATTGAAATTATATAATTTGTCCTATTTTTTAAATTAAAAATTATAATTTTCAGATTTAATTATTAATTTTTATTCATTAAGAGTCAATAATAAAAATGTGATCTTATAAATAACCAATTGAAATTACTTCTTATAATTATTGTATCATGTTTTTGTTTCACTAGATATTGGGTGTGTTCACATAGAGATTTGGATTTGGATTGGATTAATCCACATATAATCCAGATTGAAGTTTGATTGATCCAATCCAAATGTTGATTAATCCTGTTCACAAAGTAAATCACATGAGTTTATTTACCAATATTTTAACCAGTAATATATAAGAGAGTTTGAAAATTTATCATGTGATTTCAATCTACCTCACCATATGGGCTGATTTGTTTCACTTCGATTATATCACTTAGTATGGTGTATATTCAATTTTGTCACTTGAAAATAATCATCAATTTAACCAATAAAATTATAGATATTTGATTAAAAGTATTCGAACGCGACATGCTTTGTTATTATATTATATTCAAATGACTACATGTACTTTTCCTTGCCTGCTTTGTTCTAAAATTTATGATACGAAGAAAAAACTCCAAAGTCATGAACGTACAAAACACAAAAACAATAAATCCATTCCACACTATCATATACTTGATAAACCTTCTGAAGAAATATTGTCCTTTTATAGAGATGCAATAATAATTCGTCTAAAGAGTAGCCTGGGGTTTAATAGACACTCAATTGGAAAAAAACATATAGTAATTGATGCATTTCCAGAGAGTGTATTTTTATCTTTATTTGAAAATGAGAATAGCTTTAAATACATTCCAAGTCAACGAAAGTATCAATGTATTTTGGAAGGTGCCGTAGGTGGAGAAATATTAAAAAGTATATTAAAATATGATCAAGTTATATTTCGTGAAAATAAGAATACTTCAACAAAAGGTTATATTTTACTTGAAGACAACGATGGGCAATATAAATTAACATTTATTTGGAGACAAAAGGAGTGGAAAGAGAATGATAGACTTTTTTTAACTGGGATTTTATCAATTAATTTTATTACCAATTCTGGCGGATTTATTAATGAGTAAGTGTAATTATATATAATATTTTGAATTGTTTTTATTTTATTTTAATTAATTTATTTAATTTAATTATCAATTTATTTATTTAAACGTTTATTTATTTATTGCATTTATTAATTTATTTAATAATTAATTAATTATTTTTTATTTAAATATTTATTTAAATATTTATTTATTAATTTATTTAATTATTAATAGTGAAGAAAATCAAATATTACCATCTGTTCAAGAATCATCATCTAATGGCAATCACATTTTACATACAATTAATAAATATAATGTATCTTCTATTCTTTCTCAATCAAATAACAATAATGTTCAAATTTATAATAAACCACGTTATAGATATATTTTACCTTATTCCCAATTTAAAAATATTTCTTTGAACAATAAATAATTTATTTTTTTATAATTTATAGAATATATAAAAATTATATAACAATAGATGTATTTAATAAAATACAATCATATATTACATTTAAAAATTTAACAAATAAAGTAAATAAAATTGTTTTATTTTTATATTATTGCAAATTGTGTTTACATTATATTATTCACATATATTAATATTTTTATATGTAATTTCGTTTGGAATATCATTAATTAAGTAAAATATTTTTCGATTTTCATAAACTAATATATCATAAACAACTGGTTTGTTTTTTTTACCACCACCCATTGTTGTTCCTCCAAAAAATAATCGTACCTAATGTATAATAACAATATTAGTAAATATAATATTTAATAGAAAAAATAAAATAAAATAAAAATACCTGACAATGATTCTTTTTTTCAATGCTACTTGTTGAAAATAATCTAAATGCTAAATTTTTTTCTTTTAATTGACGCATAAAAAAAGGTATATGCATTGTTAACATATGCATATATGGTGTCACATCTTCCTCTCTATATATTCCAAGAATTACTGTTGCAGTATTTATTTGCCCTCTTGCAGGTTGACTAAATGTTTTTACCCAATTTTTTGCATTATTTTCAAATGTTAATATTTCTTCTTCTGTATAATTTAGCTTTCTCATAAATTCATATAATTGATAAAATTCTTTCCATAAATTTTCAATTATTATTCCACGTACTCCAGAAATAAATTCACTAACAGGAAAATGTTGTAACATTTTTTTTTTGTCTGGTCCCATAAGTGAAGTCCAACTCCAACTACTTCGAGATGAATTATTACGATAGAATTCAAAATGAATATTAAGTTCACTCATTTTTTTTTCAATTTTTTCTTTAATATTTCGTTCAAAATCATTTCTTCTAAATAAATCTTTGAATAAGGATTCCATTAATATATCTGATATGCGTAATAATGTATGAAGCTCATCAGGTATATAATTGAGTAAATCAATAACAGGAAATATTGAAGATTTTTTGTTTCCTAAATAATATATTAGATTAATATATTTAATTTTTTAAATAAAAAAAATAATAATTACTCAACCTTTTTTATTTCCAGTAGGTGGCCATGATAAATTCATATTGTGACGTGATTTAATATCACATTCACAATATAAACAAAAATAGTTTGAATTTGGAGCATTTAAGCCCATAATAATATATAAAAATTTCCAATCACCCGAAAAGAAAAATTCAATTGGCCAATGATTACCATCTTCATCAATTATTCCATTTTGTTTTAAATCCATTAATTGTAATGCAAATATTTTACCAACTCTATCTAAAATTTCATATGTTTCTTTTCCTATATATAAACATATACTAAAAATAAAGTTAATTTATTATTAAATTTATTTTAAATATTAATATTAATTAATTTGTATAAATACCTATATTGTTTATCAGGTTTAAGTACTTCTTCTCCTTCATTTAATAAACAAAAAGTAATCATCACATGGTTTTGCTTTCTTCCTACATTTCTTCCATCTCCTCCAAGTTTAATATAAAGAGTATCTCCAGGAATTATTACTGGATTTTCTCCTTTTTTCCAAATTGGAATTAATATTTTAAGCAAAGTTACCAAAGAACGAAAAGCACCATTTCCTATTTCATTATTATCTACCAAAATATCATTAATAATTTCACTATTATAATTATTAGTATTAGATTGATTAACATCTTGATCTATATTAAAAATTTCCACAGGTATTTGAGCATTTATAAGCTTATTTATTTCATTTCTACGGTCAGCAACTAAATATTCACGAAAAAGACTAGGTACAACAGCTGCCAAATGTCTATAACCATCACGACCTAAAAGTGCTTCATCACATACTCTTACTACAGCATCCAATCTAATTTTTGAATCTAAATTTTTAAATTTGATTTGAATTTGATTTTCTTTATATTCAAACTCAATATAATGTGGAAAAATAATAGATTGTTCTGATGAATCTGTTAACTTGTGCTTTACAATTAATTCATCAACAGTTTTTTTTACATCTTTTCCAAAACTTTTAAGTCTTTTGTGTTGTTGTGAACGTGAGGTAATATCTTCAAATGGTCTAATTTGTTTATTAACTTTTGTTGTAATAATAGAATTTGGATTCATTTGAATACGTATATTATGTAAGGGTTCAATATCAAATCCAAAAACACGAGGTCCAGAAAGTTTAGAGTTTTTCCAATTAATTTTCTAATTATAATAATATAAATAGAATTGATTTATTATATAATTTAGTATTATTAAATTAATTACATGATGAAATTTAAATAAAATTAATATATATAAAATTAATAATATATCCAGTTTGAAATAAAAAATTAATTATACATAATTATATAAAAATAAATTACATGTTGAATTTAAAAATAAAAATAAAAATAAAAATAATAAAATAAAATAAAATAAAATAAAATAAAATATTTAAATAAATACCTTCTAAAACTTGATTATCTATATTTGGACCTTCCGCACTCTCATCTCTGTCATTTTCTTTATTAATACTGCTTTCTATATTTCGGTCTTTCGTCATTAAAATATTAGTTTTAACTAGTTTTTATATTTTATAAATAAAAAAAACATATATATATTTATTCTTTTTATATATTTTTAATACAGGTAAGAGACAGCTTGCGTACTGATTTCACAAACGATTCCACTGAAAACGGATTCCCAACGGATTCCCAAGTCACGATTTCGGTGTAAAAAGTCCTCAGCAATTGGTTTATGCATTTTAACATCACATATTTGTCACGTTTTAGTCATGTGTTAAGATCAAAATTCGGGATAATCCCTAAAATTTAATTAGGGATATGAGACAAATCGGCCCATATGCGAGGTAGATTGAAATTTAAATAATGATTATCCAATCCAGATTGAATTTTGGATTAACGAATTCAATCCATTTTATGTGAACACGATTCATGTAACCTCAACCAATCCAATCCAAATCCAATCCGAATGTGAACACACTCATTAATTATATTAAAATAAGATATTTTTAAGATGTTATAAATTAAAAAAAAAAATATATTTTTTTTAAAAAAAGTCATTAATATATTGGTTTAACTTTAAAATAATTTTTTTTTAATATTATATTTGTATTGTGTTTTATTACTTTTTAAAAATTATTGATTTAATTTTAATTTAAACAATATGTATATTGTGTATTGTATTTGTATTAAAAATTTTGCTTATTTTTATTAACCAGTAATAATTTTAATAATATATATTTATATTAATCAAAATTATTAATAACATTAGTTAAATTAAAAAAATAAATAAAATTTTAATACAAATAACATTAATTAAATAAACAATTTTATTATAAATAAAATTTTAATTAATGATATCTGTTGTAATTCAAAAAAAGTGTCACAATTAATTATAACATATAATATAATTAAATTTTTTTATAATATAATTAGTTATTTTGTTAAAATGTATTAAGTATCGATAGTTGTTTTATAGATAGAAATTTTTAATTTATTTTAATTTATGATTAAAAATTTTTATAAATAGGATATCAGTAGAAAGATTTGTAGATTATTTATAAATAAAAATTTTATTGTATAAATTTATAAAATAAAATTATCTAAATTAAAAAAAAAAAAAAAAAAAAAAAAA
>PQFF01000298.1:351142-368089 GCA_003547095.1 Diversispora epigaea | reverse complement strand
AAAAAAAAAAAAAAAAAACAAGAAATCAATTAAATTATTAAAAATATAGTTTTAAATAATAATTATAAAAAAAAAAATAATAAAATAACAAAAAAAATTTTTTTAAAAAATTTATAATTTTAAAAAAAACTTTAATAAATTTCAACTTTTTTTTGCCCTATTTGCAAATATTCATAGCCACACCAAAATTGTCTGTTTTTTGGTGACATTTAGATTATCAAAAGTAAGTTTACCCCAGAAATTCATCTCAAATTACTCTTTTAACATCAAAGAATCAGTAATGTAACCTGTTTAATTGAAGCAATAACCTGTAAATGTTATAATAAAAAAAAATTTTATTTTATTATATTAAATTAAATTATTATCATCAATAATTATTTTTTGTGTATTTGATAATTTATCAAATTTTTATCCCTCGCGCAGATCGCACTGATCCCGAAGTTAGACTTATTTAACAATAATAATTCAATCATGCGGGATGTGTTACCCAAATTATGAGTCATAAAATTCACTGCAAAATTTTTACTGATAACAGATTTCTCAGATTTAGAGAAACAAATATTATAACGTAATGTCAAACCCACAACAATTTCAATGTCGTATGTACGAAGAAAAATATCCCGAGGTGGAAGATCTGGTTATGGTTAACGTTCGCCAGATCGCCGAAATGGGAGCGTATGTTAAACTAGTAAGATAGATAAAGATAGATCAAAGTGCATTCGTTGTGTGCATCCGTTATAATACAGAATCAGGCAGCGAATTATTTAATAATTTATAAAATTTACTTGATAGTTGGAATATGATAATATTGAGGGTATGATACTTTTGTCGGAATTGTCACGACGAAGAATTCGAAGTATTCAAAAATTGATTCGAGTTGGAAGAAATGAAGTTGTGGTAGTTTTGAGAGTCGATAAAGAAAAAGGTACTTGATATCTAGTCAATTTTTTTTTTTTCGTTTACGATAATGTAAATCCAATTCAAATTGGTTAATTACATTTATATAATTTTTATTGCTTTTAAACAAATTTAAATTAGGATATATTGATTTGTCTAAACGTCGAGTTTCTCCCGAAGATGTTGCAAAAGCAGAGGAAAAATATAACAAATCTAAAGCAGTAAGATTCATACTTTATTTTATAAGAACAGCAATACATTTATAACATTTTTTAATTGATATTTTTTTTACCCATTTTATATTAGGTACATAGTATTATGCGACATGTTGCCGAGAAACAAAACCTTGTACTTGAAGATCTATATAAACTAATTGGATGGCCACTATACAGAAAATATGGTCACGCTTACGAAGCTTTCAAATTGGCAATCACGTAAGTTTTTATTTTAAATTAAAATTAATTAATTAATTTTTTATAATTTAATGATTTTAATGATTTTAATTATTTTAATTAGTGAACCCGAAAAGGTCTTTGAAAGCCTCGAAATATCTCAAGAAGTTTCTAATGAATTATTAAGCAATATTAAGCGAAGATTAACACCACAACCAATTAAAATTCGAGCAGGTAATATACACATATATATATATCAATTTAATTATATAAATGGTATACAAATAAGATATTTAATATAATTTTTTTTTATAGATCTTGAAGTAACTTGCTATGGTTATGAAGGTATTGATGCTATTAAGAAAGCTCTAAAAGCTGGTGAAGCGTGTGAAACTAGTGATATTATAATTAAGGTATTTTCTCTCTTATTTGTTAAAATTTTTCAATTATTTCATTTTAATAACATGTGACTTATATTATTTAGGTCAAACTAGTTGCTCCACCATTATATGTAATGATCACTAATGCATTGGATAAAACTGTTGGAATTGAGGCATTAGAAAAAGCAATTGGTACTATTCAGGAATCAATCACAAAATCAGGAGGAAATTTGATAGTTAGAATGAAGGTTCTCATGAATTTTAATATTTAATTCTTTCTATCTTTTCATTCATTCATTCATTAAACTTTATTAACATTTTGTTAACATTTATTTTTGAAAAATTAGCCAAAGGCTGTAAGTGAAACGGATGACATGGAACTTGCTGCACTTATGGCTCGTGTAGAGAAAGAAAATGCCGAAGTTTCTGGAGATGATGAATCTGAACAAGAAGCTTTAGATACGGAATAAAAATAAATAAATAAAAAAAATCTCGAGATTTTCAAGGAGATTTCAATTAAATTAAATAAACATTGCTAAGAAATAATATAATAATACTAATATAATAATATTTTCTATATTGTATCTTAATTTTTTTGTAATTTTAAATAGTAATCTTCAGCTTGATCAATGCATGTCACATTTGACTTTAACTTGTTTATAGATTCCTGGTATTCATCTTCTTCAACACTATCATATACAATTCCACCTCCTAAAATAAATAAAATAAAAGAAATAAAAAATTTTTCATTTGAATTATTTAATCGAATTTATTGTTATTATTATTATGATGATGATGAAACAAACCTGCTTGAAGGTACGCAATACCATCTTTGAATAACATTGTACGGATAGCGATACAAGTATCAATAGAATTAGAAAAATCAAAATGTCCTACGGCACCAGCGTAGACACCACGTTTCTCTTTCTCTAATTCTCCAATAAGTTCCATAGCTCTTACTTTAGGTGCACCTGAAACGGTCCCCGCTGGAAAAATAGATCGAAACGCGTCGTATCTGTAAAATTTAAGAATTTAAATAAATTTACATAGAAATATTTATAATCTCGATTTAATCTTGATGACAGTTTATTATAAACACCTTGTTTTATCCGGACGAAGTTTTCCCGAGACTTGACTAACAATATGCATTACGTGACTATATTTTTCAATTTTCATTAGTGAATCTACTTTGACTGTTTTAGGTTGACAAACACGATTGACATCATTTCGTCCAAGGTCAACCAGCATAATATGTTCGGCTTTTTCTTTTGGATCATTTAATAATTCATTGGCAAGTCTATCATCCTCTAAAAAAATATGATAGTTAAAGTTTAAATTAGAAAGAAATATGAAAATTAGAAAAAATAGGTTTGAATTACAAATTTATAAAAAATAGGTTTGAATTACAAATAAAAAAAATATAAGATATCTAACCTTCCGTGGTTTTACCCCGTTTACGTGTACCTGCAATTGGATGAGTGTAAACTATTTCATCTTCAACTTTAACAAGAAGTTCGGGTGATGCACCAACCATTTGATGATCTTTTAGATCAACATAAAATAGATAGGGGGATGGATTTACCGTCCGTAAATATCGATATACATTGAATGGATGTAAAGTGGTTTCTCGTGATAACCTTTGAGAAGGAACTGCCTGAATGATGTCCCCTTTCTTTATATGTTGTTTTAATGTTGTTACAAATCCCTCATAACCAGCTTTACCCACATTAGATACAGATGTTTGATTAAGACGAATTTCTCCCTGAGGTACTGCAGGTGTAATTTCTTTCCTTAACAATTTTAAAACATTTTTTATTTTTCCTATTGCTAAATTATAATGATATTCCACATTGCTTAAATCCGTTGAGTCACTTCGATAATGTGAAACTATATTAAGAATTTGATAAAGGTGATCAAAAATGACCATTGTATCACAAAGCAGGAAAACGGAATCAGGAAGTCCAAAAGGATCCTTTAAATCGCGTGCCGTTCGCGGTTCAAAGTATTTCACACAATCATATGTGATATATCCAATAGCACCACCTAACAATTAGAATCATCAGAATTTTATTATTATAATAATAATAATAATAATAATTTGAAATTGATATAATAAAAGAAACATGCCAGTAAATTTTGGAATTCCCGGAACAGGAAAGAATTTAACAGACTTCAATTCTTCTTCAAGAGCCACTAAAGGATCTCCTTTGATAGTTTCATTGTCACCTGTTTTAATCACCTTATATGGGTCTGTTTACAAGTAAGGTGAGATTAATAAATATGAATGCGATATTAAAATATCGAGTCANCATTGCTTAAATCCGTTGAGTCACTTCGATAATGTGAAACTATATTAAGAATTTGATAAAGGTGATCAAAAATGACCATTGTATCACAAAGCAGGAAAACGGAATCAGGAAGTCCAAAAGGATCCTTTAAATCGCGTGCCGTTCGCGGTTCAAAGTATTTCACACAATCATATGTGATATATCCAATAGCACCACCTAACAATTAGAATCATCAGAATTTTATTATTATAATAATAATAATAATAATAATTTGAAATTGATATAATAAAAGAAACATGCCAGTAAATTTTGGAATTCCCGGAACAGGAAAGAATTTAACAGACTTCAATTCTTCTTCAAGAGCCACTAAAGGATCTCCTTTGATAGTTTCATTGTCACCTGTTTTAATCACCTTATATGGGTCTGTTTACAAGTAAGGTGAGATTAATAAATATGAATGCGATATTAAAATATCGAGTCAAATATCAAGTGTCATTTTTTGTCATTTTCAATATTATGTGATATTACCTGTACCAAGAAATGAATAACGACCAATTTTCTCACCACCAACTACAGATTCAAGAAGAAACGAATAATGACTTTTCTCCGATATTCGCAAGTAAGCACTTACAGGGGTAAGCAAGTCGGCAGGAATTTGAGTAAAAATTGGAATTGTATTTCCTTTGTTTCCGGTTACAATTTCTTGAATCTCTTTGAGAGAGGGTTTAAATTCATACTGTTTTTCGTTAAAATTCATTGAATGAGTTAATAAAGAGAGAAATTGAGAATTGCATCGAAAATATTTAAATATTTATTACCATTATAATTGAAAGACTTTTTATGTGGATACACGATTTACGTTGTATTTTATTATTGTTACACGTGTTATTTCATAATCCAGTTTTTACTGTCGCACCAACGGACATTTTTTACAAATATAGAAGAAATTTAATTATTCAATTATCATGGAGGAGATAATTTTTTTTTGATTATCATTATCATTTCTATTAACAGTAATAATAATTATTATAAAAAGATGTATTGTGTTAAAAAAAAATTTCCAAAAAATACTAATTATTATTATTATTAATTAATTATAATATTGCTAATGTTTCGATGTCTCTTAATCAAAAAGAAATTTCTTTATTGAAAGAAAATTTTTTATTTATCCAAAAAATATTGTTATCTTTTCAAAAAATTTGATTGCAATAAATTAGTTACTTATTTGAGAAAAAAAAAACTTGTTTTATTTTTAAAAAACAGGTTTTTTTTTGTTCAATAAATGAATATATAATATAGTTATTAAAGAATGATTTCTTTATTTGATTCTTTTTTTTTTTCAAAGAAATATTTCTTTTTTAGAAAATAAAAAAATTATGTTAAGAAAATATAAATCACATCCAGGTGAAATAATCAAAGTGAGAAAAATTTTTTCACGTGTTTGATTTTGACCAATCACAGATCAATATTCATAATTTGAGTTACGGAGTGTATGTTAAGAATTTCATTTTCTATAGGTAGTGACATCATGGTCTCCGTGTCATCGTGTGACTTTTAGCGATGCGCAATTGCGCACAAGGTCTGCAACTTTTCTTAATCAAACGATATCCAAGATACGCACACGACGCTGTGTTGACTGTTGACGACCTCCATCCATCCGTCAGTAAACATCTATCTATCTTAACGCCTGGCATATACTTGGTCGCGAACGCTCTTCCAACAGCCGTCTTTTATTTGATAACTTTTTTCCTTCCTCTCTATACCAAGCCGCCTTCTCTCCTTTTAACGGGCTATACAAATTATAAATATGGCAGAAATGGAATTTGGTTGGAAATTTGCTCAATGCTTCGGTGACAAGGGCGAGGTCGAGGACATTACAGAAGGTAATTGTCCTCCTTGACCCCCCTGACTTTTAAATCACAGCCTGGATCTTGAAATTGGTTTTGTGATGAGTGTTTGTTCATGCGGGTTTTCAAAAGTTTGCGACTTTCGGATGTGTAATATGACCGTTTTGTCAAGGCTCAGTGTATTGCTTGCAAATGATTAGTGAAATTCTTTTTTCCATCGTTCGGGATTGATTCAAAAAGACTAATATGCGTTCAAACTCAAGTCATCGATCGATTGATAAAAACTTTCAGTGTAGTTTTGGAAATTGCATATAAAATTTTCATAGAATAAGTATATTATAATCTGGGGGGTTTGAAAGGACAAACATCTCAAAGAGCCAGATCGTGAATTTTTTTGATGTCGATTTTCTTATTTTGCAACAGAGATTCTGTAGATCTGACAACTATATTTCCCTATGCAGCTGACATTATCTCGACCGTAGAATTTGACCATACTGGTGATTATCTTGCCACTGGTGATAAAGGAGGACGAGTTGTATTATTTGAACGTAATGATGGGGTAAGGTCATCAAGTAACATTTTTTTACTTTTTTTTTTTTTCAATTTAGATTTGAATTTTTTATTTATAATATATATGTGTTTATATAACTATCCATCTATATAAATTTATTAAATTTACATTTTATTTATAGAAAAAAGGTTGCGAATACAAATTTTATACTGAATTTCAATCGCACGAACCAGAATTCGATTATTTGAAGAGTTTGGAAATCGAAGAAAAAATCAACAAGATCAAATGGTGTAAACGACAGAATGCCGCACATTTTTTATTGTCCACTAATGGTAATTAGTTGTAATTAATTGAATTGGTTGTAATTAATTGAATTGGTTGTAATTAATTGGATTGATTGTAATTAATTAATTGAATTGGTTGTAATTAATTGAATTGGTTGTAATTAATTGAATTGGTTGTAATTAATTGAATTAATTGATAATAATAACAATAATTATAATAATAATATTCTTGTTCTTTTTCTTTCGTACAGATAAAACTATCAAACTTTGGAAAGTCTTTGAAAAATCTTTGAAAGTTGTGGCGGAAAACAATTTAAGTGATGGATTACGACCTCAAAACGGAAGAATCCAACAATTGAGGTTACCAAAACTTACACACCACGATACAATTATTGCAGCCGTACCTCGTAAAGTATATGCTAATGCTCACGCATATCATATTAATTCTATATCCATTAACTCTGATGGTGAAACATACATATCTGCTGATGATCTAAGGATTAATCTTTGGAATTTGAATATTAGCGATCAAAGTTTTAGTATCCTTTCTTTACAGGTTTATTTGACATAATAAATTTGAAATTCATTTATTTTTCATTTATTTTTAATTTTTATTATTAGTTTCCGAGAATTCTTTTACTACATTTATCTTTTAATTAGACATTGTTGACATCAAGCCAGTAAATATGGAAGAACTTACCGAGGTTATTACTGCTGCTGAATTCCACCCATCTCATTGTAATCTTTTCATGTACAGTAGTAGTAAAGGAACTATAAAATTGAGTGATATGAGGACAGCGGCTTTGTGTGACCAACATTCTAAAAGTGAGAATAATATATATATATATATTTATTTATTTATTTATTTAGAATAATATATTAATTGATCTATTTAATTTAATTTATTTTTTTTATAATTTCAAGTGTTCGAAGAACAAGAAGATCCCACCAACAAGTCGTTTTTCTCGGAAATTATTTCGTCTATTTCTGATGTGAAATTTAGTAGAGATGGACGATACATTCTTTCGCGCGACTATTTGACTCTTAAGATTTGGGACATAAACATGGAAACTCGACCACTGAAAACAATTAATATTCACGATCATTTGCGAAACAAGCTTTGTGATCTGTATGAAAATGATTGCATTTTCGACAAATTTGAATGTACATTCAGTGGAGATGGCCAGTAAGTTCTATAAAAAAATAAATAAAAAAATAAATACAAATAAATATAAATAAATATATATTACATATATATATATATATATATCTATATATATATATTTATA
The DNA here is from genome assembly GCA_003547095.1 of Diversispora epigaea. Taxonomy (NCBI): domain Eukaryota; kingdom Fungi; phylum Glomeromycota; class Glomeromycetes; order Diversisporales; family Diversisporaceae; genus Diversispora; species Diversispora epigaea. The sequence continues at coordinate 360,201 of PQFF01000298.1, read as the reverse complement.
TATATCTATTCATATTACTAACTCATATTTATTTTGTTTAATAGAAATGTTTTAACCGGATCATATAATAATTATTTCCATATTTATGATCGAGAAGGTTTAACTGACATTGCCCTACAAGCGGATAAGAGTGCATTTAAGGCTAAACGTGTTGGAGCATCAAGTAAAAGCAAGATGCTTGCACGAACGAAGAGTAGTAAAAAGGAAGAAATTAATGTAGACGCTATTGATTTTAATAAGAAGATTCTCCACGCTTCATGGCATCCAAATGAAAATTCGATCGCTGTGGCTGCCACTAATAATCTATTCATCTTTACGTGCGTATAAAATAAAGCTTATGATTATTAAAATTATTTTTCTTGTTGCCTTGTTGTATTATTGATGAACTTGGCAGATTTCGTTAACTCATTTTACTTTTGTTTTATTTATTTATTTTATCTATTTATTTATTTTGTTCATTTTATTTTCTTTCCTTTTATTTATTTATTTTTTATATCTTAAAAAAAAATTTTTTTTATTGTATGATTAAAATCTTGATTATTAAAAAAATTCTATTATTAATTAATTAATTTTTTTTTTATTAAATTGGGCATTGTAAATCTAGCGAGTAAGTACATGTTGAATATCATTTAATTAGAATCATATCATGCAATTTATATACAGTTTATATTAGTTTTTTTTATTAAGTTTATTAAATTACATTTCTCACATTTTCTTTATTCATTTCTTCATTCATTTCATCTAGGCTATGATAGATAGACGTTTACTTTATAATATCATTTGTAAATTCTTTATCACGGTCGTCAAAAAATGGATTTTTGGTTAGAATTGCAACAATGCACATTTTTTTTTAGTTGTACACGATTTATTTCATGTCATTGCTTTTTTTGTTTTTTTTTTTATTTTGTGGTCTTCCGGTTTACTAAACTATATTCCTAGCATTTATTCCAATATCAAATTTTTTTTTCATTACTTTTTTATTTTTAATACGGAATTACTAACAAGAAGTAATGCCCGGAAAGAGTGATGTAATCTTGATCCATCTATATTTTTTTCTTTTTATTTGGATTTTTTTTATGTTGATATTTTCTTTTTTGTAAGTAGATTCTCATTCCCCGTAACACTTATTTTACAATTATTTTTTTTCATTGTTCCTTTTTTTAATCAAGAGCATGCATTGGTTGTAGTAATCTCTAGTTTTGTTTGAGTAGAGGGTTTTAAGGTGGTTGTTGTTGTACCAATAATACAAGACAGTTGATTATGTTGTAGCTGTGATTGATAAAACAGCTGATAACTATTATATAAAAATAACATCCTATTTAACTTGTATACTTTGCTTAATAATTTGTCAACATTTGTCAAATATATATATAATAAATTGGAAGGTAAGATTTATTTACTGATAGATTTGGAATATCAATAGTTAATACAGTATTAATACAATATTACCTAAAATGGCAAATTTATATTTTATTATTGCATTAATAAAAATTTCATACTACAAAAATACAATGCATAAAATAACATGCCGAGTACAAAATAATGCGACCACAATTACATTGAATCACAAGAAATATATATAGTAATAATTAATATTACACAGAAAATTTAATTTCCTTTTCGTTCATTACTAACGCATCACGGCGTATATGTTGTTATACAACATACACATTTGATTTTTTTTCGCATCCGTGTAAAAGAATCTTTTTAATCGTTGTGCAATCAGTGAATATGTGGGGAAAACGTTCCCGGTTTTGTGTCACGTTATTTTTTAATCAACTCGAAATTTTGAATAAAGATGTAAAACGCTATGGATCAGGGTTAGAACGTTTTGTGGATTGTAAAAACACTGAGCTTAAAAACAAACTCACTCAGGCCAATAAAGAAATTGCAAAGACTAAAACGGATCATAAAAGAAAAAGATAAAATGAGAAGAGCTTAGGCTAGGGTTATGAAATTGGAGGAAATTAAGAAACAGAATGTTACTAATGTTTTGTCTCGGTTCACATTGTCCACTAAACAGGTGAATTTGAAAGGTAAGTGGTGATATTCGAAGTAATAAACATTATTATTGCATTGTGATGATATCAAATCCTACTTGATGAGGTATTAAAAAAGTTAGTATATATGTATATAGCCTTTCTCGCTTACCTTATTATTATTAGATACCGCAGTAATATGGTCATTTTTAATTTTCTTATTTGTATATTGACAGTATTTTTTTATATTGATAAAGCAAGGTTCTGCGGAACCAGACACGCATTACTTTCATTACTTTAAAATATGATTTTTATGGTCGTAGTATAATAGTATAAAAGAATCACTCAAGATGACAGAATATGTCCACATTTTATTGTCTGAAATTGTTTCGGAAAAAATAGATATCAGTCGTTATGATACTTATCTGCGATATACTTTATTCAGGAACAACAAAAATTACGTCAATCAATTCTGTCAATTCTACAAATTTTTTAATCAATCTCAAAATAATCAACTACATTTGTTTTTGTAAATTTTTCTTCTGGGTCATCGTTTTGCTGGATATTTGTGGTGCCTTCAATGTTGGGTATAATGTATGGCGTAGCCGGGTTTTCAATGGTTCTCATTCCACCATACAACGACGGAGACTAGAGGGAAAAAATATATTAATCATGATTTAGCAAATGAAGTTTTAAAGTCATTTCAAATGCGCATTCTTCCCGATTACAAACTAATCTGTGATGTTGATGTCATGGACCATGCACATTAAATCATGAAGATCATGAAAAAAAGTGAAATCTCAAAAAGTCCTTTATTCGTTGGTATTATTGATATTCATAATGTCAATGTTTTAAATATTTACCTCAAGGGTTTAAAAAATATATAGCAGATCAAATGCAAGATGTTGAAGTTAATGCTATACACACTGGTCAAATGAACAAAAAAAGCAAAATTTTTTGTGTAAATAGGCAAGAAGATTTGCAAATAAGTAGAGAGATTTGTAGCTGATTTGTGAATAGGCAGGAGATTTTTGGCCAATTCATGAATAGGCAAAGAGATTTGTAACCAATTTGTATCAAAAAATTTGTTCATTCAACGTGTCATTTTTCAAAAAGAAAATACTTAAATAAATTTTTAGTAGATTGTGAAGAGGAAGTCTTACAATACTTGAAAAATTTTCATAATATAAATAATTTAAAGTCATTTAGATAAAAATTGAATCAACCACTCAATTTTGTCAAATGATCTCATTTATGTTAAAAATCTTTTTCTTCATTTCTTGTTCTTATATAAGAATAATATACTTATACAATCTTTAATGGAAAATAAATTTAATACATATGTTTAGACCCTAATGTTAAAAAATACATTTCTTGAAAAGAATAATCTGAGATTGAAATGTGAGGAAATAGTGTTCAAGTTATATATGCTGTCAAAACTAATTTGGTTTTGACTTAACTTTTAAAATTTCAATTTTTGATTATGTTAATTATTAGTAAAAATTAAAATTTACCTTGACTTAACTATACATGTTATCAAAATTATTGAATTAAGTCAGACACAATTAAAATTATGAAAAATTAAAGTTGAGTCAAGATCAAATTAATTTTGATAACATATATAGACTTAACTTTAATTTTTTTTTAATTTTAATTATGTCTAGCTCAATTTAATAGTTTTAATAACATATAATCCAGGTCATATAATAAATTGAAAGAAATTTTAAATATAATTTCTTGTAGTAGTCCTAGACTAAATAGAAGAAGTTTCCTGAAGTCATTAGATACTAAAATTTTAATATAGTAAAATGAAACAATAAATACACATAGTAAAAGAACAAAAGATCAAAGTACTGTTCTAAAATCATTCTTATAATATTATATATACTCAATATTATATAATTTTTCACTTAATATCAAGTACTAGATATTTACCAGATTTATAATATTTTGACTTGTATATAGAAACAAAATATATATTATCTTATAGCTAAAAATCAAAGCTTTTAATTTGTTATAGAAATATTCATCAGGAAATTTTAAAAGGCGAAAATTTTCCGCAATTTTTCGCAAAAATTTGCGGAAATTTGCGCAATTTTTTTGAAAATTTTCGAAGTGAAAATTTCCGGAAGATTTCTGCATAAAATTTGCGGAAATTTTCACTTCAAAAATTTTCGAAAAACTTGCGCAAATTTCTGTAAATTTTCGCGAAAATTTGCGGAAATTTTTGGTCAAATAAAAAATGTTTTTTATTTTGTAACACAAAATGATCTTGTTTATTTACTAAATGAATGATCTTGTTTCGAACTCTTTCAAAAATTATTATTCTCATGAAATTTTAGAACAAAAATTTTCGGAAATTTTCAAAAATTTATTTATTTCTCAAGTAAGTATGTTGGTTTTTGACGAGGTTGGACGCTATTGCTATTCTTAAAATCTTCATTTGATGTGATTTCCGGGTCGTCCGAAACTTCTTGAGTCCCTTTGGTTATGTTAAATTGATAGATTAGGGTAGAGTTCCTATAAGAAAAGTTCTCAACGTTCCCTTTTCTTGATTAACACAACTCTTATACTACGACGCTTTGNTTTGCGGAAATTTGCGCAATTTTTTTGAAAATTTTCGAAGTGAAAATTTCCGGAAGATTTCTGCATAAAATTTGCGGAAATTTTCACTTCAAAAATTTTCGAAAAACTTGCGCAAATTTCTGTAAATTTTCGCGAAAATTTGCGGAAATTTTTGGTCAAATAAAAAATGTTTTTTATTTTGTAACACAAAATGATCTTGTTTATTTACTAAATGAATGATCTTGTTTCGAACTCTTTCAAAAATTATTATTCTCATGAAATTTTAGAACAAAAATTTTCGGAAATTTTCAAAAATTTATTTATTTCTCAAGTAAGTATGTTGGTTTTTGACGAGGTTGGACGCTATTGCTATTCTTAAAATCTTCATTTGATGTGATTTCCGGGTCGTCCGAAACTTCTTGAGTCCCTTTGGTTATGTTAAATTGATAGATTAGGGTAGAGTTCCTATAAGAAAAGTTCTCAACGTTCCCTTTTCTTGATTAACACAACTCTTATACTACGACGCTTTGTCTTTTCCGTGGTTTTTTTCTGCGTAACGGGTAGTAGTTCAGCAGGTTATGTTCATAGTTTTGCTGTTCTTTACCTTTTCCGTGGTTTTTCGGAGTTTCAGGTAGTCGTTCAGCAAGTTATTCATAACCTTGCTGTCTAGAAGTAGGATACTCTCGGACGCTAATATGCTTACTTAAAAACAGTACACAGTTTATTCAATACCGTTTCTAACATCTTTTTTCTTTTCTTTTTCATTAGTATCGATTCGGAATTTTCCAAAGATTTTCAATGAATTTTATTTTCTATTTTTTTTTTCAAATACTCAAATTAAATTAATTCTTTAGTTTTTTTCGATCACTTTTAAATTAATTGTTATTTTTCGCAATATTTCATAAAAATCTTTATTATGTAAAAAAATATAATAAACTAATAAGTGTTCTTTATTATNTAATAAATGTTCATAATGTTCAAAAATATAATATATGTACTAATAAATGTTCATAATGTTCAAAATTTATATATAATAATCTAAAAATTATTTCGAAAATGTCCGGAGCTTTTGAAATTATTCTTCCTCCTCTTCCTCCTGTTCTGATGGCAATTCGCTTTCCCCCCTCTTCTATTTCGTCATCGGAGCCAAAAGTTTCTAAGCTGAATGCTTTGCCGTTTTTCATATTTTCCTATAAAATGAAAGATATTAAATTTTCGATTTCAAGAAAAAATAGACTATTTTCTACTTATATTATTTTTGTTTGTCATAATTCGCAAATATTTATTATCATTTTTAAGATCCTCATTTTTAGGATTCAAAAAAAATTCACATAAAGAAACGGCAAAAGCAATTTGTTCTGAAGAAGCTTTAGAAAGATCCGCCCAAAGTCTGTCTAGAATTCTTCCGCACCAGGTTGTATCATCATTGTCATTAATTTTTGAATGTAATATATCATAACATTCTTTAACTACAGATGATTCCTTCCACATTTTTATTTCATTAGGCGCAGCTTTCAAATTTATGAATGGAAGGTTTTTTTCTCGGTAAACCCGAAATATTGCAGTCCTGATGCGGGAAGATAGCGAACCTCTTTGGCTCCAATGACTTTTTAATAACTGAAATATTTTAAAAATTTTAAGTAATTTTTAAAACTTTTTTTTTTCAAATATTAAAAAAAAAAAAATATACTTCTGTTTGAATTTTCGAATTATAATAAAGAGACCATTTCTTTTCTGACCAATCTCCAAAAAGCTCCGGATAATTTTTATCACAGTAACGAGCAGCAGCAGCTTTTAATATTGTATAGTTGGGGTAAATCTTCTCCTTAATTGATTTTTTCGCAATTTCCCCAACAAATCTCTTTTTTGAAATATTTCGAATCAGTAAAAAAGTTATCGATATTACAAAAAAATAATAAATAAAATATTTACTTTGATAAAACTCTCATCATAAATTTCGTCATGTTCCGCCCACATTTTGCTTCCTTCTAGCATTCTTCGGACGTCCGATACATCTCTTTCTATTTTTATTTGTCTATTGTTAATTTTATCTAAATATTCTATAATATGAGATACTTGCTTATGAGTTATCGGAGCGTCATCTAAAATAAATAAAATAATAAGAATTTGTTTTAAAATATTTTATTTGACATTTTTTCGAATATTACCGTCAGAATGCTGTCCCACACTTCCTACTTCGGTTCTCCTCCTTTTGCTTGTGGGTCTTGATGTTGTTGTTTCTGCTGCTGTTGCTGATGATATTGCTGCTGGTGATGTTGCTGCTGCTGGTGATGTTGCTACTGGTGATGTTGCTGCTGGTGATGTTGCTGCTGATTCAATTCTTTCGAATCTTGGCGCTGTTACTGCCGGCGATTCCGCCCTTGTTTCAATTATTATTACTGGTTCAAGTGCTTCGAACCTTGGTGATTCTGCNTTTTTTGTTTTTACATATTTTGAACGTCCGGAAATTATTCCGGAAAGTAATTCACTATTTCTCTTTTGTCTTTTTTGATAGAAACGACTAAGATTTGATTGAGACATTTATTTATTCTAAGAATTATTTTAAGAATTTTATTATTTTTAATTTTTTTTTTTTTTTTTGAAAATATTTCGATTTTTGAAATATTTTAAAGTAAAAGCAAGAAGAATTTCAATTCTTTATATATTACTTCTTTGCCCTCCTATTACAACAAATTACATAAATCTTCGAACATTTTTATTTCCAAATAAAAATGTATCATTACTTTTCTTTCACAATAATATACATATTCATTATATTACAAATGTTTTTTTCGAAACACATCATTGTATTGTTATTGTCTATCATTATATTTAAATACGTATTAATTTTACGTAAATTAACATGAAATGATACATATCTTCATGAAATCAATCATCATATTTCTTTCTTATACAGTTTATTTCGAATTTTTTCGTGATTTGATATCACGTTTCATTATGTACTTTCGAAACACATCATGATATATTTTCCTATTAATTATTAAATAGAAAATAATTGCTAATACTTGTAAAAAATCTTAAATTAGTTATATTATCTATTATAATATACATGTAATATTATGTGAAATTATACCTTTAATTAAATTCTTATAAAAAGTCTAATAATATTATTGTTCCGCAAAAATATGTATATTTTTATTTTTATTTTTTTTTTNAAATTCTTATAAAAAGTCTAATAATATTATTTTTCCGCAAAAATATGTATATTTTTATTTTATTTTTTGTATTTTCAAAAAAATTGAAAAAGAATTTTTGCAATTTTATTTATAATAATAATAATAAATTGATTATATAATATAAAATAAAATACAATGCAAAATTAAAATAAATATTTATTTACAAATGTTCATTAGTTTTATCAAAACGTGAAATTATATGAACTATATCTTCGATCGCTTCTATTTCTATAAAATTGTACAACTCTACTAATTCCAACAAAGGACAGCCGTAAACAAATGGTGTTATTTCAGACTTAAAATCATACCATTGTACAAGTGCAAGATATAATGGTGTTGATTTATTTGGTAGTCTTATTTCTGTTATTAATAATGTCTAAATAATAAAAAAAGAGTTGAGTAAATTTTTACATTTTATTATGAAAATCAAATAGTAATAAAAATACCTGTGCATAGCAAATTCCATTATCTGTTTGATAGTCGGAAAGTTCTTCAATATTCATGTTAATGGCAATATTGCTAAACCATGGCCTATCATGAAAATTGTCTACTGCACGTAAAATAGCACTATTTTTTAATGTAATGGAACTATATATCTTTATTCGGCAGTCTTCAGAAGTTGTATTCAATAATTTGAGATATGAGTTCAAACAGTCAATAAATTTTGCAAAACCTTTTGACATATTTTTATTAAGTTTCAGGTTGTCTCTATGTTCATTAATAATAGCTTCTGAAAAGTTAAAGTCAAATAATTTCGCAGTGTACGTGAAAGCCACCAGAGTTTTGGTTTTCTTCACACGATTTCGTATAACAATTGCTCGGCATCAAATCTAAAAATATAAAATTAATAAGTTTCGAAATATCAAGCAATAAATGATTATTTTTTATTTACATTTTCCATTATTTGTTTTTCTACATTTTTCTTATTACTGAGACGATAAGGAATCTTCACATATGTTTTATGTAAACTTTCATATGTCTCAGTTGTATATCCATTTATTGCTCCGTGTTCCCGAATTGTATCAACGATATGATAAATCCATGAGTGTAACTTTGGAAATTTTAAATTAGAACGCGAAAAATCTTGAAATAATTTAATGAATATATTACCCCAATCATTGATTGCTTTCTACATAATTAANTATACGTGTTGCCCAAATCCCAAATAATTTGGGATTTGGGATGCCAAAATGCACAAATTACTAGTATTTGGGATTTGGGATTTGGGATTTCGGCAAAAAATACTAATTATAATTTGGGATTTGGGATTTGGGATTTTGGCATTTGGGATTTCGGCATTTGGATTTTGAATTTGAGC
>PQFF01000298.1:309855-339995 GCA_003547095.1 Diversispora epigaea | reverse complement strand
AAATACCTCAAAAATCCAAAATCAATTTTGGGAACATGTATATATATGCTATATATGCTATATTCTTTCGAACTTTTTGAACTTTTTCAAAACTTATATACTCATTTAAAATATAGTCAATTTTCCTATTCCATTTATTTCCAGAATGTTTTACAAACCTTTTTCTTCGCACCAATTATTTTTTTCTCATAACATTACGAGCATTTTTATTTTGTTTTCATTTCCATAACATTACTATTTTGTTTTATTTTTTTTTCTTGCTTTATTTTCTGTAACATTACGGACATTTTTATTTCAATTTTTTTAATTTTTTTTTGTATTTTGTAATATTACGAGTTAAGGTACATATACTTGAAATAGAATATTTCAAAAAAAAATTTATAATAAATAATATATTGCGAAAATTGACGTGGTTTGAATATTTTATTTATTATTATTTATTATTATAAAGGATGAGCGATCTTAATCAATTGTTTAAAAGAAAAAACCAACCTTCTTTGCGCTCTAACTCGCGTCCCTCTTCGTCTTTCTCTTCTTCGTCTTCATCTTCACGTTCCACATTGGAATCAGAGGATTCTGGTTTAACTGGTTTAACTGGTTCAATTGGTTTAACTTCAAGAAACAATGATGGTAAAATAATATTAATGTTTAACTATTTCAAATAAAATTAAAATGACCAAAATTTTTTTATATTTCAAGCCACGACGAAAAGAATTTTTAGTAAATTAGACAATCTACAAAAAATGTTGGAAAAAATCATGAAAAACCAAGAAAAAATGCAGGATGATATAAAGTCAGTCAAAGAAGAAGTAGCAATACTCTCATACGACCAGGATTGTGTCTATGTTAGTAAGGATATTAAATTTTAAATATTTCGCAAATACTCGTAATATTAACAATGTTTTATAAATAGTCCGTAATATTGGAATCGGCCTAAAATCTTTTGGAGAAGATAATATATCCAACCTTTGATCAATTCAAAGAAACAGCAAAATCTTTTATGGAAAAATCCGACATTAATTTTTTTTCTTCCCTAGGTCATAGATGGGAGCTGTTCTACCATAAAAAGATACGAGTTGATGTGAGTAAAATTTATAAATCAGCATTTTAAGAGTTTTATAATTAATTTTTTAAAAAATTTGTAGTTAACAAAAAAGCTCCGAGCCTTGCGGAGTACTTTGTGCGCACGAGTGAAAACGTCGATTTTCGAAGTTTGTAAGGTACCCCCCATAAGCATCGCAGCAGAAGCCTAAAAATTAGTGCATGGAAAAAGAACCCCGCTATCTCAAACAGTTTTCGAAAATTATTTGATAAAGTTGAAGAAGATGAGGAGGATACTTATATGACTCGAATAATTAAAAACGTCTGGCCCAAGAAAAAAAATATTCCAAATTTACAAATCGCCTGGGTGATTTCCATTGCAGAAATTATTCTTAACCCAAATAATGAAAACATCAAAATATCCGAGGAAATAATAAAACCAGTTCTTTTAAAAAATCTAGTAAGTAAATTCTATATTATGCCAGATTTTTAAAATTTTCGAAAACTAACGAAACTTTAAAAAAATAGAATAAAATTGAAAATAATGAAAGTTTTGAATACGAATCCAACTCTCCCGAAAGACTAGAAGTAGCTCCCAAAAGGCTAACAGCTCCCAAAAAATCGGCAGTTCCCGAAAGACCAGCAGCTCCCAGAAGTAATAAAAGAATTACTGAAATCGAAACCTCGCGAAAAGAAAAGAAAAAAATAAGATCCATAAGAAAAGATGATGAAAACGATGATAATGACGATGAAGCTGATGAAGGCGACAAAGCTTACGAAGCTAACGAAACTACGAAACTGACGAAGGTGACGAATATTATAATGAAATAATAAATATTGATGAAAGTGAGGAGGAATAATAAAAAATTAATTTTTAAATATTTATATATTTCGAAAATTTTTGTAAATATTAAAATTAATATAAATAAAATAATAGTAATATTTGAAATACCACAATAAAATAATAATTATTAATAAATTATAAAATGTAAAAAATTTGCCTGTATATAAATGCAAATTTTAAAAATTTAGCGAAACGTTACGGAAATTTTTGCGAAAATGTTACAGAAATATTGCGAAATATTGCGAAATATTGCGGAAATTTTTGCGAAATATTGCAAAAATATTGCGAAATATTGCAGAAATTTTTGCGAATATTGCAAAAATATTGCGAAATTTTTTTGCGCAAACCTCCGAAGGTGTCGGAAATTTGTGGAAATTTTCGAAGTGAAAATTTGCACAAATTTTCGCCTATTAAAATTTCCTGATGTTATAGTAAAAAATTATTCCTAATTACATAAAATTAATTTGAAATTAAAAATAAAATTAATTATTTTTAAAATTTAAAAATAATTATTTAATAAATTTTATAATTGTATTAGTTAATCAAATTACATTATTATTTTCAGAATTTAGTTATTATGTCAGATTATATTGTAACTAAATTCTGAGTTCAATTGGTTAAACTATATTTAATTAAATACCTGGTTTAATTCGTATTGTGTCTATTATCTTTAAATACTATAAACAAGTTAAAATATTATAAATCCAATAGATATTTGATACCTAATATCAAGTGAAAAATTGTACAATATCAGGTACACAGGTCGAAATATTAAAAATTAGATACCTATCATATACATTTTTGATTATATATATTTTCAAAATTGATTTTAGATTTTTGAGATATTTTGTCTTTTTAAAATTTATACAGAATTTATTTTATATATAAAAGTAAAAAAAGTATCTAGTTATATGTATCTTTAATCAAGGAATTTATCTGGGTAATTAAAAAATTTTGGATTTTAAGTAAAATAATTTTGTCTTCTATGAAAAACTGTTTTGACTTTTTTTCTCAAAATTGTAATTTCAAAACCTCAAAATAATTTAGCGTGCAAGTATATTCCTGATATATTATCAATAATTCCTATTGGGTATCCAATATGTCATATCGTACACATATTGTACACATTAAGAGTAAAAGGCTCAATTGATATCAAAGCTAATTCAATAATTGCACCTTTAACTAATTAATTTTGCACTAGCTAAATTCTGACTAAATTCTGACTCAAAGGCTAATTAAATTGTGTCGGCTAAATTCTGGCTCAAAGGCTAATTAATTTTTTTCTGGCTAAATTCAGGCGTAATTTCTGATTGGCTAGCGCAATTTTGGTCACGTGACAAAAAGTTGATCAGATAAAATTATTAATTAATTTTACCGATATTAATATTTTAATATATTGTTTTAAAATAGACAAAGCCCAGACTCTTTGAATCATATAAAATCATTGGAACAACAAGATTTTACCTTTCAAAATAACGTTTCTCAAAGAGATATCCCTTATATATCTGGAGGAATAGAATCGATGAGTTATAGACGAGAGTCTACTTCTTTTCCTAATATGGCAAGTAGTTTATCTCTACAAATATATATTATACTCGGTTTAATATTAATAGTTTTTATATGGTTTATAATAAAACGCGTATGGGCAATAATGAAGAAAAGTGAGAAAAAATAAAATTTCCCGTCTCTGACACATATTTTAAAAATTTAGACGTGACATCCATATCACTGATGCAATAATAAGTAAAAATTTACAAATCCGTGGGAAAAGATCACGAAATTGATCAACCTATCACGTAATGATTTGTAGTGTAACAAATTGCCATGTATTATATTTTTTCCCATGCACAAAGTACTCTAAACCAGATCGTTATTTTTTCTACCTGGTCTGGTAAAATTTCTTTTGTAATAATAATACATGCAAATGAAACTCGAAAAGACAATAACTATGAATAGCATATCATTTCTCATTAGTTCCGTTAACAGGTTATAGGACTTTGAACTCTTCACTATTTCCATAATCGCCGAGATCTATGCATCCCTATAAAAACTATGATATTTAAAATACACTTAAAATATATTTAAAATATATTTCATCAAGTATTTTTTAAATATTTTTTAAGTATATAAGAAATTACTTAAAATATTGTTATTTTATACTTAAAATATATTTAAAATATATTTAAAAAATACTTAAAAAATACTTAATTTAGGTAATGAGTAAGTATGTTTTAGATATATACTTAAAATATACTTAAAATATTATTAAAATAAATTAAAATATGCTTAAAATATACTTAATTGTATTCATAAAAAATTACGTAAAATATTATTATTTTGTACTTAAAATACATTAAAATATGCTTACAAAATACTTAATTTAGGTAATGAGTAAGTATGTTTTAGATATATACTTAAAATATACTTAAAATATTATTAAAATAAATTAAAATATGCTTAAAATATACTTAATTGTATTCATAAAAAATTACGTAAAATATTATTATTTTGTACTTAAAATACATTAAAATATGCTTACAAAATACTTAATTTAGGTAATGAGTAAGTATGTTTTAGATATATACTTAAAATATACTTAATTTTAAATATGTTTTAATAATATTTTAAGTATATTTTAAGTATATACCTAAAACATACTTACTCATTACCTAAATTAAGTATTTTTTAAGCATATTTTAATGTATTTTAAGTACAAAATAATAATATTTTAAGTAATTTTTTATGAATACAATTAAGTATATTTTAAGCATATTTTAATTTATTTTAATAATATTTTAATAATATTTTAATAATATTTTAAGTATTTTTTAAGCATACGTATTTCTTATAGGGCATATTCCATTTTTTGATCTCTCTAGTATAACTTTTTAAGCGATATAAAGGATTTGATTTACCAAAAACAGAGACAAAATAAATTTTCATTTTCTCTATCTTTCTACATACGACGCAGTGCATAAAACCAGATTTTAATGTCATATACCAATATAAAATGATAACATGTCTTTAGAACCCGCCTCACCTTCAAGCATATTATCTAATGAAGAAATAAACTCACACCATGGCAGATGTAATTAAAGATTATAATACTGACGAGCTAATTGAATATTTGCGTAGGAAAGATTTGAAACTTAAGGAACTTCATTTTAAAATTTTTCGGCAGGAAGAAATTACTAGTCTTGCCTTTCTTGAAACAACAAAAGATGAATTCCGCAATTATGGTATAAAAGGTGGTCCTGCAACAGTATTAACAAAATTTATTGAAGATATTAAGGAGCAGAAATTATGAAGTTTTTTGTCATATAAAACGTTAAAAGAGTTGAAGAGTGTTCTCCGTAAATATAAAGTCAATGGGAAAATATTACGTGTATTAAACAGTTCAATCTAGGTAAATTCTATATACGTTATTTTAATACGAATGTACTAGCTCCGCTATTTTTTAACTGCAACATACAAAGGTTGATCTCTCTGTTCTTTAGTTTTTAAGGAAATCAATGATGGTGATAAAACTCTCGAACAATGTATGAACGAAATAACATTAAGACTTTCGAATTTGGAAACCATGCAAGCTAATGCCAATGAAGCTACTCGTTGTGTATTTATTACATCTATATTACATCAGGAAATTTTTTATATCGGAGGTTATTGTAATAATTTCGTTTTCAAAGGTTATTGAAGGTTATCAGACCAATAACCTTCATAAATATTACGTTTATTATAATAAAGTGAAGGTTATTGAAGGTTATTGATATCAATAACTTCCGGAGTATTACGTTTTATTAATAAAAATGAAGGCTTTCGGTACCAATAACCTTCGTAAATATTACGTTTATGTTGGAGGTATTCGAAGGTTATCGGAGTGAAAGACTTTGAAGGCTTACGTTTAAAAAAATTTACTGATGTAAATGCGTCGCTTGCTATTGTTCGAAAACTTATCAACGAAAAAAAAATTTATATAGCATACTAAAAAGACGTTTCTGGTGAAGAGGTTTTGGAACGTGTCAACTATGCAATCAAAGGAAACGAGAATCTTATATGCATAGCTGAGAAAAAATCTCATAATACCGAAATTGGTTATCTCCAGAATATAATACAACTAGAAAGCGCATACCATACAAATAAAAAAAAACGTACGACAGATCAAGCTTTTCATGATGATGATTATGATTATTTTTATAGAATTGTTTCTACTGATATAACTAATATTTGTAATTATCAATAGTAGAATATACACTCCCTTAGCAAAAGTATTTGTGGAATGATAAAAATTGAAAATAATTGCTAAAATTAAAATGCTAATTTTAGCACAAAGAGTGATCTAAATTGCACAAATTTTTTTTTATTAGATTCTCCTAAATCAGGGATATCATATGATATATTTTGTGATAAAATTGAACATCTATACATAGAGATATTACACTTCAAATGAAATTGATAAAAAATAATAAATTTATTCTTAGATTATTACCTATACCGCATTCGATAGATATTAGAAATAGATACCAATTATCTTATACGAAATTGTAGCCAGAAATAATATCTACAACTTTAATTAGAGTCATTTTTTTCACTATTTACTAAATATTTTGACTTCAATTAGACGTGAATAAAAATGACCGAAATTTAATAAAATTTTTAAAAATAAAAAAAATTTGAAAATAATTATATCAATTGTTTATACCCAAAAAACTTGATTATTTATTAACTTAACAATAAATATAGTATTAAGTCACCTTAAAGCTTGAAATATGGAACATCTTTTATAAAACTTTCAGCCTTATATATTGAGAATTAAGAGAATAATACACGATTAAACTTTAGAGTATAATTTTAAAACGTCTGATATTTAACCATTAATATTAAACTCGATTCTCGATTTAAAAATCTAAAACTTTCACAGTAAATACTCAATATGTTAAACTTTAACTGTACTTAATACCTCTTTTATTATTATATTAATAGATAAAGAAGTTTTTATATATGGTTCTAATTGGTAATTATTTTTAGATTTTTTTAATTTTTAAAAATGATCGACACAAATTTGAAGTATTTGTGGAATCGATAAAATCAAAAAAAAATCTAAAAATAATTATCAATCAGAACCACATATAAAAATTTCTTTATCTATTAATTTAACAATAAAAGAGGTATTAAGTACAGTTAAAGTTTAACATATGAAGCATCTGTTATAAAAGTTTCAGATTTTTAAATTGAGAATTGAGTTTAATATTAATGGTTAAATATCGGACATTATACTCTAAAGTTTAATTATATATTATTCTCTCAATTCTCAATATATAAGGCTGAAAGTTTTACAAAAGATACTCCATATTTCAGATTTTAAGGTGACTTAATACCATATTTATTGTTAAGTTAATAAATAATTAAGATTTTCAGGTATAAACAATTGATATAATTATTTTTGAATTTTTTTTATTTTTTTAAAATTTTATTAAATTTCGGTCATTTTTATTCACGTCTAATTGAAGTCAAAATTTTTATTAGATAATGAGAAAAATGATAATAATTAAAGTTGTAGATATTATTTTTGGTTATAATTTCATATAAGATAGTTGGTATCTATCTTTAATATCCATCGAATGCGATATAGGTAATAATCTAAGAATAAATTTATTATTTTTTATCAATTTCATTTGAAGTGTAATATCTCTATATATAGATGTTCAATTTTATCACAAGATATATCATATGATAGCTCTGGTTTAGGGGAATCTAATAAAAAAAAGTTTGTGCAATTTAGATCACTCTTTATTCTAAAATTAGCATTTTAATTTTAGCAATTATTTTCAAATTTTATCATTCCACAAATACTTTTGCTAGGAGAGTGTAGTATCTACAATTTATATGTATCTTTAGATACTAGCTCTGCTATTAATTTTATCTTTTCGAAATGGTATTTTATAATATTCTCAACTGATAGTCTTTACTGTACTAGTAAGAATGAATATCAAATAAACCTTTCAAAAACTGTAATCAGAGAAAACCTTGATACACTTCAAAACAATATGAAACGAATAATTGGATTAATTGTTGGATTATTAAAAGACAGGATAAAAGCAAACTATGAACCTGAAAAAATCAAAAAATAGTAAAAACTTTTTATAACTATTTTTATTATAATATCTTATACCTGCATCTATGTACCTTATATATTTTATGAACATGTATTTTTTACTGCATCAATAAAGCTGGTCCTGATTATACATGTTCCCAAACATCAGGAAACTTTTCGGGACGTAAATTTACAGAAAATTTACAGAACCTACAGAAATTTATACCTAAAAAAATTAATTTTTTTGACTTTGATCACTATTTATAAGACAGGGAGCGATTTTTTACTAAGATATTTCTATGACAGATCGAAAGATCTGGTTCTTAGCTACAAGATAATATGTGTTTCATTTCTGTAACATCAATATTCGCGAAGATATTCAAGTTTAAAGTTTTATATTTGTGAAAAAATTTCCACGTAAATTTTCCGAAAATTTTCGTAATTCTGCCGGAAATTTCTATGACGTCACGTGAATTTCTGGCAGAATTACGGAAATTTTTTCACAAATGTGAAACTTTAAATGTGAATATCTTCGCGAATATTAATGTTACAGAAATGAAACATATNCTTTCAAAAACTGTAATCAGAGAAAACCTTGATACACTTCAAAACAATATGAAACGAATAATTGGATTAATTGTTGGATTATTAAAAGACAGGATAAAAGCAAACTATGAACCTGAAAAAATCAAAAAATAGTAAAAACTTTTTATAACTATTTTTATTATAATATCTTATACCTGCATCTATGTACCTTATATATTTTATGAACATGTATTTTTTACTGCATCAATAAAGCTGGTCCTGATTATACATGTTCCCAAACATCAGGAAACTTTTCGGGACGTAAATTTACAGAAAATTTACAGAACCTACAGAAATTTATACCTAAAAAAATTAATTTTTTTGACTTTGATCACTATTTATAAGACAGGGAGCGATTTTTTACTAAGATATTTCTATGACAGATCGAAAGATCTGGTTCTTAGCTACAAGATAATATGTGTTTCATTTCTGTAACATCAATATTCGCGAAGATATTCAAGTTTAAAGTTTTATATTTGTGAAAAAATTTCCACGTAAATTTTCCGAAAATTTTCGTAATTCTGCCGGAAATTTCTATGACGTCACGTGAATTTCTGGCAGAATTACGGAAATTTTTTCACAAATGTGAAACTTTAAATGTGAATATCTTCGCGAATATTAATGTTACAGAAATGAAACATATATCATCTTGTAGCTAAGAACCAGATCTTTCGATCTGTCATAGGAATATCTTAGTAAAAAATCGCTTCCTGTCTTATAAATAGTGATTAAAGTCAAAAAAATTAATTTTTTTAGGCGTAAATTTCTGTAGGTCCCGTAAATTTTCTGTAAATTTACGTCCCAAAAAGTTTCCTGATGAAATTAATTTTGGATTTTTGAGATATTTCGACTTTTTGAGATTTATGCAGAATCCATTCTATATATGAAAGTAAAAAAAGTATCCAGTTATATGTATCTTTAATTAAAGAATATATCTGGGTGATTAAAAAATTTTGAATTTTAAATAAAATAATTTTGTCTTCTATGAAAAACTATTTTGACTTTTTTCCCCAAAATTGCAATTTCGGGATCCCAAAATAATTTTGTGTGCAAGTATAGTCCTGATAGCTTGATTTCGTATATATAATCGTGTTTACTTTTGCATGTATATCTAGCAATAAAATTAATACAACTTAGTAAAAAAAATTTTTTTATTAAAAAAAAAAAGAGTCAAGAATTTGATGATATTATTATATACCTAAAAATAAAAATACATAATGTAAAACTATAAACTATACATGTCGTCAAAACTATTGAATTGAGTCAGACACAATTAAAATTGAGAAAAATTGGAGTTGAGTCAAGATAAATTTTGATTTTTACTAGTGATTGACGCAATTAGTTGAGTCAGACGCAATTAAAAATTGAAATTTTAAGAGTTGAGTCAAGACTATACATGTTTCCAAAATTGATTTTGGATTTTTGAAGTATTTCGACTTTTTGAGATTTATGCAGAATCTATTCTATATATAGAAGTAAAAAAAATATCCAGTTATGTGTATTTTTAATCAAAGAATAAATTTGGGTGGTCAAAAAATTTCAGGTTTTAAGTAAAATAATTTTGTCTTCTATGAAAAACTATTTCGACTTTTTTCCCCAAAATTGTAATTTCAGGGCCCCAAAATAATTTAGCGTGCAAGTATAGTCAAGGCTAAATTAGTTTTGATGACATGTATACTATAAATACTATAGAGTATGAATAATACATTACATTATAATTAATTCTAAATGATCTATTTCTATTTTCTAATGTGCAGATTTTTTCTGTTAATCGATTAACAATCAATATCCTAGTATCTCAACACATTCTAATATAAATAGTGACAATAATATTGCCTCCTGAATTCTCAGCCAATTCATATGCCTTTTTTGCAATTTTTTCTTCTAAGACCCTAACACAAATTCTAAAATCAAAATTTTTTTCCCAAACTACTGTCTTGAACTTATCAATTTCTTTTCGATCTAAAACAATAAAGAATTAATAACATTGAATAATAAAAAATTAATAACATTGAATAATAAAAATCATAATAATCATACTGATACAATTTTTAAACCATACTTTACACTGAACCACGATTCTGAACCCACAAATCTCTACAATCATGTCTCGACCTCCGTCACCACTCGCTTTAAAAAATAATTTAATGAGTATATGTTTCAACGTCATACGTGATTGGCACTAACATGTATCTTATTTATCATTAAATCTCCGAATAACGCAAATGGACAGAATCATTGACAACTGAGAAGAACGTTCACTGCCGAAACAGTGACCCGATGCGCTTTCGATTCTTAGATAATTTATGTCAATGTGACAGCGTAACTTCAAATATATAATGATTAGACATAACTCAGTAAGAAAACTTACCCTGTATGTGTAACTATCATACCTAATTCTCCAAAATACCTCACTATCAACTCGCAACAAAACAACTCGAATCTTTCCTCCAATTTAGCTGTTGTCTCTTCTTTAATATGTTCAAATTCAACAATTTCAAAAGGCATTTTATTTTATTTGAAAAAAATTTTAATTTGTGTTACATTGGAAAAACTTTCATACCTTTAATAAACATTTCACAATTTTTTTGTTAAGAGAACATGCTTAGATTACTCAATTCATTATAAAGAACATGCTAGAAACCCATTTTTAGAATTTTGGAATGTGTCGAAAAACTTTTTTCAGCGTACATCAAAACCTGTATTATTTAACCTTAAATAGAAATTGAGCACTCAAAAATTCTTAATCCTTATGATCAATTCTGCATAACGTCATCTTAAACATATACTATGATCACGGGCGTGAAAAAAAAAATACAAAATAAGATTATGTATAAATTTACCTAAAATTGGTCGCATGAAAGACATGTGGATTTAATCTGTAATCAGTTTTATCAATTTACTTGAAATAAACAAAAGTATGATTTTTGATATACCTATGGTTATTTTTTTGATACATCTAAAGTTATTTTTTTAATATGCTATTTTTTTGATACTTTAAGTAACGTGTGCAACTAATTATTCGATGGTCATGTGGTATTCATATTCTATAAATCATGTAAACGATGTATATTAGTTACATCACGTTGCTTAAAAATAAGTGTATCAAAAAATAATTATAGGTGTATTAAAAATGATACCTTTGTCTGAAATAAAGTACTTCTCATGATCGACTCTACATACACCAAGAAATTTTATTCTGGATTTGTTATTCAGATAATTTTGAAAATAAAGTTATTGAAATTCGACATAGGGCAGGAGTTAACGATAAAACTGCAAGAACCCAAATATATAAAGAAATATTAGAATATCTATCAGGAGTTATATCAGTTGTCTTGCGAATTAAAATTTTTAAGGGCAGAAAAATTCGTAAACTATTTGGAAAAACTGGAATTGGAATTGATAAAGTTAAGTATGTAATATGTAATGCAAATGATATTTCAAAATTAACCAATGCACAAATTCAAAACATTATAAATCAAGTGACTTTAAAAACTATTTCCCAAGGAAATGATCAAACCAAGAAATTTTTACCAGAAACATCCAATGTCCATCTAAAGCTCCTCCCACTCATGAGAAAGTTATCAAAAAAGGAGCATAATTAAATCATTAACAAATTAATTACGTATTTCATGGATTCTCCAAAGTTAGACCTATATTTTAGCATGGATAATGAAGCTGTGTATCAGACTGATACCTATTGGGTTCTTGGTTCATGTTGTTCAATATGTAGAGAAAAACATCATCAGGAAATTTTTTATGTCGGAGGTTATTGTAATAATTTCGTTTTCAAAGGTTATTGAAGGTTATCGGACCAATAATCTTCGCAAATATTACGTTTATTATGATAAAGTGAAGGTTATTGAAGGTTATTGATATCAATAACCTCCGAAGTATTACGTTTTATTAATAAAAATGAAGGTTTTCGGTACCAATAACCTTTGTAAATATTACGTTTATGTTGGAGGTATTCGAAGGTTATCGGAGTGAAGGACTTCGAAGGCTTACGTTTAAAAAAATTTACTGATGNGAATATCTATCAGGAGTTATATCAGTTGTCTTGCGAATTAAAATTTTTAAGGGCAGAAAAATTCGTAAACTATTTGGAAAAACTGGAATTGGAATTGATAAAGTTAAGTATGTAATATGTAATGCAAATGATATTTCAAAATTAACCAATGCACAAATTCAAAACATTATAAATCAAGTGACTTTAAAAACTATTTCCCAAGGAAATGATCAAACCAAGAAATTTTTACCAGAAACATCCAATGTCCATCTAAAGCTCCTCCCACTCATGAGAAAGTTATCAAAAAAGGAGCATAATTAAATCATTAACAAATTAATTACGTATTTCATGGATTCTCCAAAGTTAGACCTATATTTTAGCATGGATAATGAAGCTGTGTATCAGACTGATACCTATTGGGTTCTTGGTTCATGTTGTTCAATATGTAGAGAAAAACATCATCAGGAAATTTTTTATGTCGGAGGTTATTGTAATAATTTCGTTTTCAAAGGTTATTGAAGGTTATCGGACCAATAATCTTCGCAAATATTACGTTTATTATGATAAAGTGAAGGTTATTGAAGGTTATTGATATCAATAACCTCCGAAGTATTACGTTTTATTAATAAAAATGAAGGTTTTCAGTACCAATAACCTTCGTAAATATTACGTTTATATTGGAGGTATTCGAAGGTTATCGGAGTGAAGGACTTCGAAGGCTTACGTTTAAAAAAATTTACTGATGATATGAGTTTGAATAATAAGTGGTGGACTGATAAACATGACAACAAAAAATATTATTTACATTGCAATAATTTAAAAGAGCTGGGAATCCCGCTTGATGATATATTAAAAACATACTCTGAAAATTCAAAACTAATCGTAGTTTATTAATGCAGTTTAAATTATACATGTTCCCAAAATTGATTTTGGATTTTTGAGGTATTTTGACTTTTTGAGATTTATGCAGAATCCATTCTATATATAGAAGTAAAAAAAGTATCCAGTTATGTGTATCTTCAATCAAAAAATAAATCTGGGTGATCAAAAAATTTCGGGTTTTAAGTAAAATAATTTCGTCTTCTATGAAAAACTATTTCGACTTTTTTTTCTGAAATTGCAATTTCGGGGCCCCAAAATAATTTTGCGTACAAGTATAGTTTAAATATTTTATTTTCACAAAATGAAATTATAATAAATTTGGATAGTGCATTTCTAGATATACATATAATTCTGAATAATCAAACACCCTAACTATACTTCCCTTACTTTTATTTTTAACTATTACGAAGTTATTTCCCGGATTGTACATATGCTCATATTTATTTGGATTAAGCAAATTTATATACTGGGATAGACTGTCAGTAAATTTACCCATTGTTTTGCGTTTGTTATTTTGAGAATTGGCCATATTAACATATATATATCCATTTTTTCAATTCAAATTTGGGTTAATCGTGTAGGTATGCCAAAGTATGCAAAAATCGAATAATCAGGATTACATATTAACCTTTACTTATTTTTGTATACCTTGTTTTTACTACGCTTCTTTTTAGTTATAGAATAGACTGGACCAAGGTTTAAAGTCTCGTGTATTTTTTTTGTCGACTTATTTTTTGGAATACATCTACAGTGGTTCACGAATGTACTGCAACATCTAAAATTTTGTCTTTAAAAAATTCTATGTTGCAAACCATCGATTTTAGAATAATAGTTCCTATACTCATTTTAATCTTTGAGATTTGGAGATTTTTTGAAAACTGTTTGATATCAAATTAATAATGCCAATTTTTCGGAAATGGATGATCAACATGGTGAATTGTCACTTAATAAAATTTCAATTGTGAATAAAATTTTATACAGAATAGTTACAACAAAAGTGATCATAGGGTTGATTGTCCTTCCCAAGGAGAACAGGTATACCAAATTTCATAACAATTGGATCAGTGGTTATGGAGAAATTAACTATTGAAAATTGAAATTTTATTAATAAAATAAATAAAAAAAATATTTTATTAGTAAAATTTCAATTTTCAATAGTTAATTTCTCCATAGCCACTGATCCAATTGTTATGAAATTTGGTATACCTGTTCTCCTTGGGAAGGACAATCAACCCTATGATCACTTTTGTTGTAACTATTTTGTATAAAATTTTATTCACAATTGAAATTTTATTAAGTGACAATTCACCATGTTAATCACCCATTTCCGAAAAATTGGCATTATTAATTTGATATCAAACAGTTCTCAAAAAATCTTCAAATCTCAAAGATTAAAATGAGTATAGGAACTATTATTCTAAAATTGATGGTTTGCGACATAGAATTTTTTAAAAACAAAATTTTAGGTGTTGCAGTACATTCGTGAACCATTGTATGTGTTTTTATATTATCAGATAATTCAGTTTTAGAATTTGAGGTATTGCTATTATAATTATAATTATCTAAATATAAATAGTGACATTGATCAACAATATTCTCTAGCTTTTTATGAAACATACGCATTCTGTATTCCAGATTTATAATGGAATCTTTGATATATTTAAACTTATTTTTCACTTTTCGTTTTGCATGATCATTAAAATTTTTTATTATTTTGATCAGTACTGTGAAATAACTCTGCTAATATATATTATACAAAAAATATATCCAGCTAAAAAAATCTGATATTAATGCTGTGACACCGTGCATTGATATTTATTAGTATTTATTATTATTTAGTTATATATTTATTCTTATATGTATTACCTTTGAATTTATAAATAGAGTAGATCTGTAGTACCGATTAGTAAGTACTACATTTGAAGGATTATCACTATGAAATTTACCTAGGTATATACTCAGGTACGATACCTAGGGAAATACTCAGGTAAATACTTGTAAAGATAAAGGAAATTGTGTCATTTAGAAGGGAACCAATCTAAAGAAAGGAATGGTAAAGTTATCTGCGACGCAGGAAGTGTCTGAGAAGATATAAATACAGGTCCTTTTTAGATTGAGTTCGACAGAAGTTCTTAGTTAGAGTTCAGTTTAGTTTTAATAGTTTACCTTTAGTTTTTATAAGTCTTTTTAATCCCTTAACTTTCTTATTCTATTTTATTTTCTTAATTTCTTTATATTATTTATCCTTATTTATTATCCTTATATATATTATCCCGTATTATTATTTAATAAAGTTATCATTTTATTGAAACCTTTGTATATTTTATCGCTGTTTAAACCTTTTACATATACGCTTTGCACAAGTAATACAAACTAACTTGGCGTGTAAAAGACCCTGTCACAATAAAGAACTCACTTACCTTTGCCTCTCTTACCTAACTTTGTAATTTGCTGTGGATTGATCAAGAGGATCTCCCGAAGCAGCACGATATTACTTAACTTGTAGGATAGTTTTTGTTAGGAAAGATTCTTTAACCTTCAGAACATTGTCGTAAAGGGCACGCGACANAGGAAATTGTGTCATTTAGAAGGGAACCAATCTAAAGAAAGGAATGGTAAAGTTATCTGCGACGCAGGAAGTGTCTGAGAAGATATAAATACAGGTCCTTTTTAGATTGAGTTCGACAGAAGTTCTTAGTTAGAGTTCAGTTTAGTTTTAATAGTTTACCTTTAGTTTTTATAAGTCTTTTTAATCCCTTAACTTTCTTATTCTATTTTATTTTCTTAATTTCTTTATATTATTTATCCTTATTTATTATCCTTATATATATTATCCCGTATTATTATTTAATAAAGTTATCATTTTATTGAAACCTTTGTATATTTTATCGCTGTTTAAACCTTTTACATATACGCTTTGCACAAGTAATACAAACTAACTTGGCGTGTAAAAGACCCTGTCACAATAAAGAACTCACTTACCTTTGCCTCTCTTACCTAACTTTGTAATTTGCTGTGGATTGATCAAGAGGATCTCCCGAAGCAGCACGATATTACTTAACTTGTAGGATAGTTTTTGTTAGGAAAGATTCTTTAACCTTCAGAACATTGTCGTAAAGGGCACGCGACAATGCAGTTAAAACGAAATTAGTATTTTCTAACTAAGCTTATTCACATTTTGATAATATCGATCTTTGGCTTGCTTCATAAATGATCCATCAAGTCGATAAAACTATTTAATTATTTGTATATATAGTGAAAAAAAATCATTTAAATATTTATTACGTATGAAAATATCTTTATAATAACAGAGCTAGCGTCAGAGACATATAAGTAGGTACCATTATCATTAAATCTAACTTACTGTCATGAATTAGGTTCGATGATTTCAGTTACATTCTAAATAAGCAAGTTGTACATTCTTTTCTATATGTCTTAGATCATTATTAATCCGATTAATTGTCCATTGATCTGAATTTTTTGCTAAATTCCAATCTCATTTCATTTCAATGAGATATAATTCACATTTATCTTTTTGCGAATCTTTTAACTTGAGGACATAATCAACAGATAAATTGAATTTACAACCTTTTTTCTTATCTTGATTTATATATCCTACAAATTTTTCTGAAATGAATACTCTTAAAAATTGCTTAATTGCTTTCTTATTTCTTGCTTCCACTATTTCTAGAGGTAATGAGGGACCTTTTATTTGAATAAGTTGGTTTAAATATTCTATACGATCAATTGTAAGATAAATTAAGTTATCCCATGCTAAATTTTCATCGATAACCCAAACTCATTATGGAGCTTTAAGTGTTATTCCTTGACTGGTATAAATAATCATAGCATAACCGAGATCCCAGTCTATATTTTTTTCTTCCTTAAGTATATCTGCTATAAATGTTTCAGGAAGCATATTTAAGGACAAATATATTATATCATTTTTTACTAGTTCTTGTTTTTCAGATAAACCAGGAATCGGTATAAGACAGTTTTGTTTACACCCATCTCTTGGCCTATAAATTAAAGGAATTGGTGTATCTGGATATTTTGTACGATGAAGTTCAAGACATTTTTGGGATGCAATTCTTTGAGAAAGTCGATGTGCTGATAAAATCCGGTCTGATGGTGTCCATTCTTTTTCGAGATATTTCTATTTTTCTATAGTCGAAAGTATTGTTCGAAATAATTTTGATTGTTTTCGATTATTTTGACGACGCATATATTTTTTAAGTTTATGTAACATTAGGCATTTGGCCTGATAATCAGTTATAACTTCTTCATAGTAATTAGCATGTTTTTTTAACCATTCATGTGGAATTTCTTCAAAGAATGGTGGAGGTTGAGCATTATCCCCACAACAAATTACTTGGCATTTTCGTTCTAACAAATAGTTAATAAACATTTTGAGAATATAATTAGATACTGTACATACTTCATCTTATATAATAACTGGTGGAATTTTCTTTTTTTCTATATGTTCAGGTGTTCATTCTCCTATCCATTCTATCGAAAGAAGTTATGCCAAGTTTGAGCTTTTACATTTCGTTTTTCTCAAAAATCTTTTGCCAATGCATTTGTATGTGTCAAAATTACCATATTTATGTCTTTGAATATTCGGATTGCCCGTGTTGTTTTACCAGATCTACCTTCTCCATTAAGATATGAATTTCGATATTTTGTAATTAGGTCATGAATCAAAGGTGTTGTACTATCAAGAATTTCCTTGATCGATTTCCAATGTCTATTTTTTGACCAGTATACAATATTAATAACTGGACTATAAATTTTCTCACCTTTATCACGCCATTGACCAGGTTAAATTTCTTGAATTTCTTGTTCTTTTGGTTCTGATTTATAATACCATTCTCCAAAGCAGAATCTGCAAATAAATGGATTATGTTTTTTACATCCATAATTTACTAGAGACATTTTAGTTTTTTGAAACTCTTTAATCCATTTTACATATTCTGATTTTGAATAAATAAGAAGTTCTCCTGGATCAATACACATTGCACAAGAAGGATAATCTATGTGTAAACATAAATTTGAATTTGATTTTGTCTCAACTTGTTTAAAGAATGCTGGTACTTTTTCAATTTTATAAAAAACCTCTTTTTATACATATATTGAATCTGTAGCAATTCTTACTATTTCATTTAGTTCAAACTTTCGAATCATTTCAAGTAAATTTATATGAGCATATGCTAGTATTGAAGCTTGTAAATGCGTATATTGAGGTTAGTGCTCTTTATAATATGTCAAAATAAATTCAAGTGGACATTTTTTCCTATCTGTAAAAGTTTCAGCATCGGTACAATCTTTAATCAAGAAATCAAGTTCACCTTCATCTGTTACAAGTCAATGATTAAGATGTTTTTTATTAATTTTACCACCCTGTGTAAGCTTATCTATAATTGCACAACTGACATCTTGATTTTCTGGTAGCCATACTTTAGTCTGCTGTGTAAGGGAGATAATTGCTTCTTCAACAGTTAAGTCTTCTAGAATTCTTGTCTCAAGAAAATATTGTAATAATACTATAGGAGCCCATCATTTATTTTTTACACATCTTTCTCCACTTCAACATGCAAAATACTTTCTATACCAGACAGGAATTACTGGGTATATATTTGACGCGAATTTAAAAGATCTTACCTGTGCAAATCTAGTGATATCTTTTTGCGGCAATTTTCTATTTACTACTATTTTAACAAGATAATATGTTGGATATCTAAATCTATTGAATCATGGTATACATTCTCCTTGATCTTGTATACTTGCTGGGTAACATTCTTTCATATCGATATATATAACGTCATTGACATTGTAATCAGGAGAATTCCAGTGTCCACCATGCCCATACTCAACACAAGCTTGTTTTATAGTATCATTTATTTTTCCAGTTATTGGTTTTTATCATTGGCAAGTCGACTTCCAGCATGGTTTACGTCAAATACCTGCTCTGCTAAATCAACTACTTTAAGAGATTCTGAAATAATTAATTTTTTTTTCTCATTAATTATTCCTTCCCGATACTGTCAATCTATTGCATCATTGACTAATTGTTTGCATGCTTTTATAATTTCTGTATGTTTTTTCCATGTCCTAAATGTACGACCATCTTCCAGAACAAATTACGATATTCTTTGATTCTCATCTTCCACTTCCATAAGTCAGATTGCTTAAGGACTTTGAAGAGCGATGTTAATAGCTTCCCATGTATCGCCCTTGTAATATTCATCAGGAAATTTTTTAAGTCGGAGGTTATTGTAATAATTTCGTTTTCAAAGGTTATTGAAGGTTATCGGACCAATAACCTTCGCAAATATTACGTTTATTATGATAAAGTGAAGGTTATTGAAGGTTATCAATATCAATAATCTCCGGAGTATTACGTTTTATTAATAAAAATGAAGGTTTTCGGTACCAATAACCTTTGTAAATATTACGTTTATGTTGGAGGTATTCGAAGGTTATCGGAGTGAAGGACTTCGAAGGCTTACGTTTAAAAAAATTTACTGATGTTTAACCATTCGATCTCTTGGAAAATACTAANATGGTTTACGTCAAATACCTGCTCTGCTAAATCAACTACTTTAAGAGATTCTGAAATAATTAATTTTTTTTTCTCATTAATTATTCCTTCCCGATACTGTCAATCTATTGCATCATTGACTAATTGTTTGCATGCTTTTATAATTTCTGTATGTTTTTTCCATGTCCTAAATGTACGACCATCTTCCAGAACAAATTACGATATTCTTTGATTCTCATCTTCCACTTCCATAAGTCAGATTGCTTAAGGACTTTGAAGAGCGATGTTAATAGCTTCCCATGTATCGCCCTTGTAATATTCATCAGGAAATTTTTTAAGTCGGAGGTTATTGTAATAATTTCGTTTTCAAAGGTTATTGAAGGTTATCGGACCAATAACCTTCGCAAATATTACGTTTATTATGATAAAGTGAAGGTTATTGAAGGTTATCAATATCAATAATCTCCGGAGTATTACGTTTTATTAATAAAAATGAAGGTTTTCGGTACCAATAACCTTTGTAAATATTACGTTTATGTTGGAGGTATTCGAAGGTTATCGGAGTGAAGGACTTCGAAGGCTTACGTTTAAAAAAATTTACTGATGTTTAACCATTCGATCTCTTGGAAAATACTAATTTCTTAGGAATGTGTTGCCATTATGAACTACCATTTCTATATTTTCATACTTGCTTGATCGATATTTTTCATTATTAAAGATAGTGCCATGAGTAATATTTAGTAGTGTAATTGATCATTTGAGAATTCTTTCCAAACCTTCTACATCTTGAACTTTGGCACCTAAATTACGTACCTTTTTTTCCTATGTATCTATTTTTTGTTGCCAAATATTTGTAAGTCCATGATCTCTTTTAGCATGGTTAAAATGCTCTATTATTCGCTTCACTACACAGTTTAATATTCCATTTTTCATTGACATTAATCGATTGGTATCTGGCTTTTGGATTTGATATAATCCATATACTACTGCATTACTGTCAAGATTTTCAACGTCCGATTGGATAGCAACTTGTCTAACCAGAAACTTATCATCTATTCCTATTCAGAATCCTGGATTTGTTCTCTTTGTAAGTATAACATTTGGGTCACCTGGAATATATTTATTACATACCTTTCTTGATTCTCAAATAGGCTCATATTTATCAATAATTCTAAAGGATAATTCTGATTTACCACTAAATCTGTATATAGAATTATTTTGAATAAATTTTACTCTTATTAAATACTCATTATTGTCAATTGTATTTAAAATTTCTTGGGTCATTCCAGCTTCAAATTCTATTTATACTATCCTCTCATCCGCTATTTTCAATCTTCAGTTAATTTTTTCTTTATCTTTTACTTTGTAATATTTTATTGATTCTTCTATTTTTTTATTAATTTCATTTTCCGGATAATCTAAAAATAGATATTGCCAAAATACTTCTTCTGCAAGTTCATTTTCACTTTTTGCGTTGTCGCGGGTGTACTTTTCTACATCCCACTTACGGTTCTTTTAAGGAGTTTATAGTCCTTCCCGTTAGGTACAAGACTTTTAGTTTGGTTATTACTTTACTTTTAGAAGGCACCAGTTAGTTTTTAGTTAGAACTAACAAACTAATTATTCTTCCAAGTCATTACAACTTCGTTACTTTCATAACTTCATTATTAATAATTACTTTTATTAATAACTTTATTTATCAATAACTCCCTTTAATAATTAAATCCTTTATTATTAAACTTAGAACTTCCTTTATTACGAACTTCCTTTATAGATAACTTCCTTATAATTCATACTTTAGATACTTTCATCTTTTATTAAAGATATCATCTTTAATTCATTAGTACTTCCTTTATTAAATAACTTTTTAATAAACATTATATCAAATAAATACGATAATAAATCTCTTTAATTATTTTTATTTAATATTTATTAATATTTTATTTAATGGTCACTTCCTAATAATACAATTATATTTTTATAATTATAATATTAACTTCCAACTTCCTTGAACTTAAAACTCTAAAGTTAAAGCTAAGGAAACTAAGTCGAACAACTATCCTTTTTATAACTTTTTGGACTACTGTGCCATTACTGTGCATTAATACTATTGGTTAATATATTTACCATATAACTTACTAAATATAGAATATTTGTTATACTAATAATTAATGTTAATTAATACTATGTAATAATAATTAATACTAAGTAATACTAATTAATGATAATTAATAATAATTATATAATATTTGTGTAACTATGTCACGTGAACATGTGACTTGTGTTACTTACATTGTGCGTAACTAAAATATTTGTCTTTTTATTTACATGTTAATAAATGTTATTAATTATTACTAATCGTTATTAATAAAATTACTATCTTGATATTTATATTTCAATTTGTTAAATAATTATTTCTAATAAAATATAGGGTTAAATAATAATTATATGTTTTTAGCTATGGTAATTCTATCCGGTAACAGNTGTTTTTCTTCTTCTTGTTTCTGATATACTTTAAATAGATCGTTGTATTCTTTTAATTCTTTTTCTTTTTCTTCTTTTAAGATTCGTTCATTATTATACAGGGTTTTGTAACATAATATTGTACTTGGAACACAATATTCGTAACTCATTTCATTTTCTTTGCAATTTTCACAATGAAATACTGATGTTTCTTTCTTCCAGATTATTGGTTCTATTGGTTGATATTTCTCTACTTCTTTGGTAAGTATTTCTATTCGATTTTGTTCTTCTTTCAGTTCTTGCCGTTTGGTTTTATTTTCATTTTCTAGTTCGTTTATTTGATTTTCTTGATCTTGATTTATTGTCCGTAATTGTTCTAATTGTTGTTTTAATTCTTCAATTTCTTTTTCCAGATTAGTTACTTGTTCCCAAGCCTGAAGTGTTTCTTTCGTGATTTGTGTTTCTTTCAGTTCTGCCGTTGTTGTTACTTCCAATATTTGTTTAATTTCTTTTTCTGTTTGTTCATCCTTCATTAATTGTTCTTCCAGGGGTGTTGGTGTTCTTTCTGTCGTATTTATTTCTCTAGTTGTGGTTTTCCATTGCATTACACATCTAAATGCAAGATCTTGCCAATATTCGTCTTCCTTAATTTTATTTTCCTTTTTACAGTCTCCACATTTGGAATATCCATTAAACCAATATTTTTCGTGTTTCCAACAATACAGGTGTTCACAGTGTAAATATTCATCATAGTTCATGCATTGTTCCCATTTGCATTTCTCTCCAGCAAAGGATTTTACTTCCCAAAATACTTGAGGTGCACACTTGCAGGGGTTTGTTTTATGGTCATGTTCGAAGCAATATTTACTTTGTTTTCTGTAACAAGTACAGACTTCATATTCGATTCCTGCTTCATCATATTCTACAGCACCATAGGGACAGTTTCTTTTGTCATGTATCATGGTAATGTTTGCATTAAAAAGGTGAATATTTCCATCCTTTAATTTCTTATGGTCAAAGAATTGGCATTGTTGGGTACAATATTCGGTTCGTTTTCTTTGTTCAGCTTCTTTCCAATCTTGAGCTCTTCCTTTTCCTTTATTGTCTAGTCCAGCTTTCTTCAATATTTGTTCTTCAGTATCATTTGCCCAATCGATATTTGTTGTTTCTTCTTGGTGGTTGTAAGTTGATTCATTGGCATATACGTTTCTTGCAGGGGTAGTTTTTACTTTCTTTGAAGATTCTCCTTTGTAATTTCTTTCATAACTATAAGATCTTCCTCTTTTCTCTAATTGAGTTCCTCTGTATTCATACAGTTCTTCTCTTTCAGGTACTTCAATTCTTCCTTTATTTTCACATCCGTAACATCTTTCATACCATGTTTCTTCTAATTTCAGGGGTTTAAGGTCAACTAACCTTGTTGCTCTTTTGCAGAAACAGCAATGAGTATCCATTCGGTAGTCTGGATCTCTTTCGTCTCTTTGTCTTAAGGCCATTTCATATATAGGAGTTCTTTTACATCCACATCTTCTTGTGTTGTTTTCTACATACCTAGGATAGTCGCATTTCTTGTCTACATTTGTTGAGAATTGGTGTTGTTCAGGTTTTCTTCCACATCTATTACAGAGTTTCGATGATTGCCATTCGTAACTGTAGTTTGAGGATTCGAATTTCTTTCCGTAATACATTATTTTGTTTCTTTAAAAATAATGATTCTTTTTGTAAGTTTTTATTAATATTTTTCAGATGAAATGTTTTAATATTTGTTTCTTTAAAAATTTGATTTCTGTTCTTTGGTCTTTTGTTTTGTAACTTTTTCATTGATCTGAATATTTTTTAAGTGGTTGAATTCACATTCTTTTTATAAGTACTGGTTTGTTTACATTGGCGTTTTTACTCCTTTATTTTCTGTTACTTTATTTTGATCAACTGTTTTCTTATCTATCTTTTGTTTATTTCAGGAGGTTATTATTTTGATTAAATGCTTCTGATAATTTTTATCTTTTTCTTCCAAAATTCTTTTTAATTTATCCCTTTAATTTGTTTGTATAATAATGTGAGGTCCTCATGATTCTATGATTTTAATCTGTCAGAATGTATTGGTTCTTCCAATGGTTGTTCAAACTAATTTTCTTCCTTATCTTCCTTGTGATTTCTTTTGTAAAATCTTACTAAACTCTTTTGCTTTTTGTAGTTTTTGTGCTGACTTTTCTTCCAATTCATAGGTTCTTTCTATTTCCTTATCTTCCTGTTTTTCTTTGTTTTACCATTATCATCGCTCTCACTCTCACTATCTCTTTCATGTTTACCAAATAAGATCTTTATTAATTCTCTGTTTACTTCCTCATCTGATTCATCATTATCATTTTCTTCTGTCTTAATATAATTGGTATAGGTTATTTGTTTTGATTTGGATCTATTTTGATTACTACTGTTATCATTACTATTTTCCTGATTGTATCTCTTAAAGTTATTTTTATTATTATTATTTCCGTAATTATATCCTCTAAAATTACGGTTATTATTATTGTTATTGAAATTATTAGGGATATTTTGTTGAATTGGTAATCTACAATCTTTTCTCATATGTCCTTCTTTTTCACAATTGAAACATTTTATATCTCTTAATTCTCTGTTTTGTGAATAGTAGTTTCTTCCGTTATTATTCATTTGTGCCATTTGGATTTTTAATTGAGACATTTTCTTGGTCAATTCTTCAATTTCATCCTTTGATTCAGACTTTTCTTCCTTTTTCTTTAAATTTTCTTTAATTTGTTTCTTCCTTAATTTTCTTTTTAATTCGTCATCGCTTTCGGATTCAGATTCAGATTCATAATATCTTTCCTTCTTTCTCTTTTTAGGTTCAATTCTATTGGTAATATCTCTTGCTTCTTCATGTCTTTCAATAAGTTCTACTATATCTTTTACAGTTTCCTTATCGTGTGTTAAAGCTAGTGAGGCTAATTCTGGAGTTAATCCTCTTAAAAATAATTCTACTTTTCTATCTTCCGGTATCTCACCTATTTTATTACAATTTCTCAAAAATATATTAGCAAAACTTCTTATAGGTTCATCCTTCCTTATCTTTAATCTTTCTAATTCGTTTAAAATTTTGTTCTTCCATTTTCTATTATAGAATCTTTCCAAAAAGTTTTTCTTCATATCTTCCCATGTTGTTGTTCCTTCCAATGCTTCGATCCACCATTCTTCTGCATCTCCTTTTAGGTATACTTCCATATAATTTCTTTTAGTTTCACTGGTCTTCCATTGGTTCGCTCTTGTGGCTTTTTCATATTCTTGTATCCATTCTAATGGATCTTGAGTTCCATCTCCATAGAAAGTTGAAGGTTTAATCAATATCGGAGCTGTCATTATTTTCTTTTTATTATCTCTTTCTGTTTCGCTTTCTGCGTCTTGTTCACTCTCTTCCTCTACTTCGTACTCTTGTTGATCTTGATCTTCTTGGTATTCTTCTTCGTTCTCCAGTTCGTCTTCTTCTTTGATGTTTTCTAGTTTTAGATTGTTACTGTTTCTTCGAGACCTTTTGTTTTCTTTTATCTTTTCAAGTCTTTGAAGTCTTTCCTTTTCTAATTCTTGTAACTTTACTTCAATTTCTTTTATATCTAGTTCAATGGATTGGTTAACTTCCTTTGGTGAATGTTCTTCAGGAGATTCTTCCTTTGATGATATGCCGGGCGTACTTACAATAGAAAATGGTAACCTTGACTGAGTTCTTAAGTTTTGGTGTATTAGGTTTACTTCTTCCCAAAGTTCTCTAAGGTTTGGACTTGGAGATCTTGATTCTCTTTTGATAGGTCTATACTGTCGTGGTCTTCTTGAGTTTTCCAGGTTTATTTCTTCCTTAAGATATTTTATTCGATTCTATTTTTTCATTAAAGTCTTCATCCATTCTTTTTATAACATTTTCAATATTGATCTTCATCAATCTTATACTTTTATTTTTCTTATTTATTGCATCTTTCTATCAAAGGTACTTCTTATCGGAATATTTATAGAGGATAGAGCCTCTTACAATAAGTATTTTTTCCCTTTTTATCTTTTCCTATTCATCACATCTTTGTATTGAAGATACTCCTTATTGGAATCTTTATAGAGGATGGAGCCTCTTACAATAAGTTTCTCCTTTTGGGTGAATTTTCATTACACAGGTCTTATTGTCATTGCCTTAATATTTTTCTTTTAGGCCTTATTGTCATTGCCTACAGGATTTATGAATTTATGCTCTATTAGGTCTTATTGGTATTGCCTACAAGTCTTACAAAATTCTACCTTACGGGATTTACAACTTTTGCCTTCCAGGTCTTATTGATATTGCCTCCTAGGTTTTACGAAGTTTACCTAAATATAACATATTCCTTTCAGGACTTAATTTCTGCCTTACTCATGAACATTTATATTTAACATGTGCACATTACCAGGTCTTATTGTCATTGCCTAAGAGTTTGAATGATACGAGGGTGATCAGTCCTTAACATTCTTCACTCTAAAATTTAATGAAAATTCCTTCCTCCCAAATACATAACTTCCTTCATCCTTTTACAACTTGATTGTAAGATTAACTTCCTTTCTTACTGCGGATTCTTCCAAAATTTTGACAATAGTTCTCCTCTTTTATTCAACATTTTACTTCCTTAAATTATCCTTTAGAATCTTCTTAAAAATACTTCCTTATAATACTTCCTAAGAATACTTCCTTAGAATACTTCCTAAAAATACTTCCTTAGAATACTTCCTAAAAATGTATTCCTCTCTGNATTCCTTTCCGCTAGAAGGCACCAAACTGTCGCGGGTGTACTTTTCTACATCCCACTTACGGTTCTTTTAAGGAGTTTATAGTCCTTCCCGTTAGGTACAAGACTTTTAGTTTGGTTATTACTTTACTTTTAGAAGGCACCAGTTAGTTTTTAGTTAGAACTAACAAACTAATTATTCTTCCAAGTCATTACAACTTCGTTACTTTCATAACTTCATTATTAATAATTACTTTTATTAATAACTTTATTTATCAATAACTCCCTTTAATAATTAAATCCTTTATTATTAAACTTAGAACTTCCTTTATTACGAACTTCCTTTATAGATAACTTCCTTATAATTCATACTTTAGATACTTTCATCTTTTATTAAAGATATCATCTTTAATTCATTAGTACTTCCTTTATTAAATAACTTTTTAATAAACATTATATCAAATAAATACGATAATAAATCTCTTTAATTATTTTTATTTAATATTTATTAATATTTTATTTAATGGTCACTTCCTAATAATACAATTATATTTTTATAATTATAATATTAACTTCCAACTTCCTTGAACTTAAAACTCTAAAGTTAAAGCTAAGGAAACTAAGTCGAACAACTATCCTTTTTATAACTTTTTGGACTACTGTGCCATTACTGTGCATTAATACTATTGGTTAATATATTTACCATATAACTTACTAAATATAGAATATTTGTTATACTAATAATTAATGTTAATTAATACTATGTAATAATAATTAATACTAAGTAATACTAATTAATGATAATTAATAATAATTATATAATATTTGTGTAACTATGTCACGTGAACATGTGACTTGTGTTACTTACATTGTGCGTAACTAAAATATTTGTCTTTTTATTTACATGTTAATAAATGTTATTAATTATTACTAATCGTTATTAATAAAATTACTATCTTGATATTTATATTTCAATTTGTTAAATAATTATTTCTAATAAAATATAGGGTTAAATAATAATTATATGTTTTTAGCTATGGTAATTCTATCCGGTAACAGCGTTCAATATTATATTAACCAAATTAAGTTCATCAACTGCTGTAAACCAGGTTAAAAATGCATATTCAGCTTTATCTACTTTAAGTATATTCTTCACTATCTGAATCTCTTTTTGCCATACTTCTCAATGGTGTTCTTTATTTGGAAATCGAACTAGCCATGGTACTTCTTTATCTAAATCTAAAAATCCTCTTTCACCATTTATTCTCAAGTTTGTGTTTGGAATTGATAGACCTTCACGATGAGTTTGGATTTGTGAACCTGGACCAGCTTCAGTATTACAAGATATTTGCAAAAGAGCTTGGTATGGTTTATCTCATGTTAGATCCATATGTTTATTAAGATTTCTTGTTTTTTTGGTTTTGGAACTAAATCTACATCCTGAACATTTACCTACCATATTTTCAGTGTTTTTTATTAATATAATGTTAGCAGATCTTTTGTTTAAATAAAAATTTACATAGATTCTATAACTTATAGTATTCACATATCTTCAAATATGTAAAGAAAAAAGTTTTATGTTTTGCAGTTTTATTCTCGTCAGCTTAACAAGAAAAGTTGACTCATATAAAAATGATGATATCAAAAATGTTGATGCGGCGTTTGTTTTTCTTGCATATCTTCTTTTAAGCTTTATTTATTCTTTAATAGTTAAAATAATTATAAAAAAAACTATTCTTGAATATACTTGCACGCTAAATTATTTTGAAGTCCCAAAATTGCAATTTTGGAAAAAAAAGTCGAAATAGTTTTTCATAAAAGACAAAATTATTTTACTTAAAACCCAAAATTTTTTAACCACCTAGATAAATTCCTTGATTAAAGATACATATAATTAGGTACTTTTTTTACTTTCATATATGGAATAGATTCTGCATAAATCTCAAAAAGTCGAAATACCTCAAAAATCTAAAATCAATTTTGGGAACATGTATATTCTTAAATGTGTTCTAGCATTAATTTATAGTTTTCAGAAATAATGTGACTATACTTGCACATAAAATTATTTTGGAGCCTCGAAATTGTAATTTCGGGGAAAAAAGTCGAAATAGTTTTTTATAGAAGACGAAATTATTTTACTTAAAACCTAAAATTTTTTGATCACCCAGATTTATTCTTTGATTGAAAATACACATAACTAGGTATTTTTTTTACTTCCATATATAGAATAGATTCTGCATAAATCTCAAAAAGTCGAAATACCTCAAAAATCCAAAATCAATTTTGGGAACATGTATAGATGCGACAAATATAAAATCGGTGTCAAAAAGTTTTGATATTTTAAAATTAATATGTTACAATTCTTTCAAATTTTATTTCAAGCTTATCTATACATACTTTTTCCTCGATTTTTCTGGGATTTTTTGACGCGAGAAATATAAATCATACATACAAAACACTGACGCGAGAACCATAAATTGTGCGTCCCTTTTCTGATGCGCAAATCAAAAAATTTCTAGTGAGGACAAAAAACACTGAGTCTGCCTACCTCCCCTGCTGCTATTTTAGTTTTAATTAATAAAATTAATAAATATTGATATTTTTGATATTACATTATTTTATTGAAACTTGAGATTTTAATTAGTATAAATAATTTAATTAAGTTAATTTACTAGAAGTTTTTGAGAATAAAATATTATAAAAACCTTTGTTATAATGTTATAATATTGTAAAAAAAAATAAATATATTTTACAAATATTTATAAAAAATAAATTTTTACAATTATTTATTTAATATATTATAAAATTTAAAATTAATTGTATATTAATAATTAAAAGATTTTTTGTTATCAGACATAGGACATTTCCCCTGAATTACTGTATTATAGTAAAAAAAAATTTTTTTAATAGTAATTTAATATAAACTTTAAGCT
>PQFF01000298.1:228573-309383 GCA_003547095.1 Diversispora epigaea | reverse complement strand
TTCTAAGTAAACTTTATGAGTTTAAAAGATATCAAGTTGAAAATTTAATCAAAGATTTTTTATAATATTCTCTATCAAATTGAAAAAAAATATTTAAAGTTTATAAGTAAATGAAAAAGAATCTTGAGCTTAAAGTTTATATTAAATTACTATTAAAAAAAATTTTTTTTACTATATACAACATTTTGAACTCCTGTAAGGGAAAATGTCTCGTGACTGTTATAGACAAAGCTTATAATTGTTTAATTAGGATTTAACTACTAATTATATAAAATAAATTAATAAAATTAACTTAATGAAATTCTTAATTTCAAATTTTCAAATTTTGATTGTATCTGTCTCAATTCAATTTACATACATAATTGAATTCAAACTGAAATCAAGTTATATGAAATTTGATAACAATTAAATTTCATTAATTGACAACATATCAAAAACTTTGATCATCCCAGTAACACAAATGATATTGAATTAAACTAATCAAACTGTGATTAAAATAAACAAACAATATAGAAAGAACACTATTTTTTTTTTTATCTAGATCTTTCTAAATTCCGTACTGTACGTTGGTCATTTTTTCTTAAAGAACTTTTTTTTATATATTAAAGTGTTATAACTTTGCTTAACATGATTATCACATGATTTAATAAAAAAAAATGCCATTACGTAATGTAATTTAGTATACGCTATTTATATCCAATAGTCTTTGATAAAATTGCAATAAATCGCGTTTACGATATACGTGAAGAGATTCCCTCACATTTCAATCGGAATAATTTTTTGTTTAAGAAAAATGGACAAAATACTTCGTTCACTTTTGGCTGCAAATAACCTCGATGATGCCGTAAAAATAAAGCTCGTTGAAAAACTTTTCACGACAGTTTATAATATGGAAGAAAGCGAATGGAAGTTGCTCTGTGACTTTTCATATGAGCTTTTAAAAGAAGTATATACTTTATATTTCAATTGTCTTTTGATAAAGCTAACCATCTAAGAAGTAATTCTGAAACTTGACTTTATTACTTTTAAAGAACTCCACTCGGTTACACGCCGAGATTGGGGAAAGCATTCTTCGTTGGATAGCACGCTCCCAACAAAGAATATATTTAGATCATTTCAATTCAAGGGCACTCGAATGTTTCTTCATACAAGCAATCAGCGTGCGTATTTATTTAGTTAAGAAATTGTCCTTACACTTTTAAATTAAAAAAAAAAAAAAACTAATATTTCGAATATTTCATCTTTAGTCAAAATTCCAGCATCTACGAGCGACATCAAAAGTAATCAAATACAAACATGGTACATGTGAACTCATATCAAATTTACAATTGGCTAATATCATTTTACATGTATAACATATATATATTTCATTTTTGTTACTTTTTAGAAATAGCAGAAGATATAATGGACAAAGCGAGTGTCGAAAAAGACTTAAGTATGTTAAAAGGTCAAATCGAAAGATATTATGATGTAATTAAAGGACGACGGGATTGGCAAATGTTGCTTGTAACTATGTTTTACGATCTACCGAAGTCAATCCCGTCAGATCGAAATATCGTATTAAATGTATGTTTAAAATGAGCTAATCGTTATTATTTACAATTTTTAATATTATACTGATAAATATTTTAAATAAATATTTTTATTGATTTAACAGATACTCATCAATAGTTTGGCAAATTTAACTGATGAATCTATGGATGATTTCGTCAATAAATCGGTTGGTTTGATTGAATACTTATGGAGAGAGAGGTTAGAATGTTATATAATATAATTTATAAAAATTGTAAATATTAAATATCCAAATTATGTCGATCTATAATTTTCTAATAATAATAATAATAATAATAATAATAATAATAAAATGAATAGTTCACATACGATACCTCTTTCAATAAATGAAATTTTCGCGAAACTTACATCAAGTCAACAATGTTCGACACCATTAATTATTTTGATTAGCAAAATACCTATAGAGAATACAAAAGGTAAATGAAAATTCTTGATTTTCGAAAGTAATAATACAGAACGTTCACATTGAAAATCTATTAGTTATTTTACCATATCTCAAGAAAACTTCCTGCGAGGATATTTCTCGGTTGGAAATAGGCATTCAGCACATGATTCAAATGATACCACACCCATCATCAAAAAATATAGGTTCGTTTTTATTATACTTATAATATCTTTGCGATCAAAATTCCAATTTTCTCGTTACTGAATTTATATATCAAATCAATAATAGGGGTTTGGATCGTTGAATTAATGGAAGCATTAGTGGTCACGAGGAATATTGATCTATTATTGCGCATTACACGCGCAAATGTCCTTACATGTAAGTGTGAATTTTAACTAGTAAAATTATTTAATATTATTATTCAATTAATTAATTTGATCATTTAATATTTCATTTCTATTTCTTTTAGTGTTCAAATATTTGTTGACCCGTAAATCTCGCCAGGACGCATTATTAGTTATCAGATACACGTTACTAGGATATCAGGCAGCGAATGACGTGTTCCATACAATTGTTCCACTATTTCCTGATGTATTAGATGTCTTATTTCAAGTAGGTCTCTATTAAATTATTTTACAAGTAAATTGATGGGTTACATCTAAATTCTGTCTTCTATGAATTAGGATGACGAAACAGAAATTTTGACTCAACTCTCTGGACTTGCACAATGCCTTATGAGCCGATTTCCAAGTCATAATGGACTATATATTCCTCTTAAAAAAAAAATAGATAATTTGCCATTGGTATGTTTTTTTATGAAATAATAATAATAATAATAATAAGGATAAGCAATATTAAGATCAAATTTATTTGGTACTATCAATTTTTCTTTTTTTTTTCTTAGCACAAACTCGATCAAAAGGAAATTAACCGCACGTTACAAGAAAACGCATGGAATAAAAGAATATATTCATCAGGTAATTGTTTTAATAAATATACATTTTTCTTTTACAAGGCCAATTTCGTTTACNTAATATTATTATTCAATTAATTAATTTGATCATTTAATATTTCATTTCTATTTCTTTTAGTGTTCAAATATTTGTTGACCCGTAAATCTCGCCAGGACGCATTATTAGTTATCAGATACACGTTACTAGGATATCAGGCAGCGAATGACGTGTTCCATACAATTGTTCCACTATTTCCTGATGTATTAGATGTCTTATTTCAAGTAGGTCTCTATTAAATTATTTTACAAGTAAATTGATGGGTTACATCTAAATTCTGTCTTCTATGAATTAGGATGACGAAACAGAAATTTTGACTCAACTCTCTGGACTTGCACAATGCCTTATGAGCCGATTTCCAAGTCATAATGGACTATATATTCCTCTTAAAAAAAAAATAGATAATTTGCCATTGGTATGTTTTTTTATGAAATAATAATAATAATAATAATAAGGATAAGCAATATTAAGATCAAATTTATTTGGTACTATCAATTTTTCTTTTTTTTTTCTTAGCACAAACTCGATCAAAAGGAAATTAACCGCACGTTACAAGAAAACGCATGGAATAAAAGAATATATTCATCAGGTAATTGTTTTAATAAATATACATTTTTCTTTTACAAGGCCAATTTCGTTTACAAATTATGTTTTGATTAAACTTTATTAAATTATTAAGGTCCCATAACAGAATCGGTTTACAGAACGACAACTAGATCATTGAAACCAAAAAAAAAGATTGGATTAAATAACTTAGGAAACACATGTTTTATGAATAGCGTAATTCAGGTATAAACTCTTATTTATTATTGGCTAATTTTGTTTTAGCCAATTATTTATATTTATCAATCATTTATTATATAATCGGTTAACATATTTTTCTTTTAATAGGCATTATTTAATACAACAGAATTTCAACATCGTATATTACAAACTTCATGGTATGTTTAGTCGACTTTTTTTTTTCTTCTGACATCTACACAAGTTTTCTAAATCTATTTATTATTATTATTTTTTTACGTAGTCCCAGGATTAGATCTTCAACATTGAATCAACTTCAACAATGTTTTAACTCCTTGATGGAGGATAAAGCATATATTTCACCGTCAGCATTATTGGAGGTTAGAATTTCACACGAGCAACGCAACATTACCATTTTTTTTTAATA
The DNA here is from genome assembly GCA_003547095.1 of Diversispora epigaea. Lineage (NCBI taxonomy): Eukaryota > Fungi > Glomeromycota > Glomeromycetes > Diversisporales > Diversisporaceae > Diversispora > Diversispora epigaea. The sequence goes on along the minus strand of PQFF01000298.1, from coordinate 305,248 downwards.
AAGTTACTTACAAATTCTTAATTTATTATCAGACTTTACCTAAATGGCTTAATAATGGGCGACAACAAGATTGTCACGAATTTCTAAAGTAAGTCATTACTATGGTTCTTTTAATGTTTTTATGGTAATTCGTTTTCTTAACGATGACCTTGATTTTTTTTTTTAAAAAAATTTTTATAATAGAATTTTGTTCAGTCAAATTGAAGAAGAATCAAAACAATACATGTCCAGTAACAATAAAAGACCTAAACTCAATCATCCTCAACGGACTGATACTAATCAACCTAACCAATCTGAAATACCTATTTCACCATTTGGTGGTATTTTGGTAAATACAATTAAATGTTTATCTTGTGGAAACAGATCGAGAACGAAGGTATATTTTGCGTTCAGGATTTATTAATTCATTCATATCATTTTTTTTAAAAAAAAATTGTTAAATATTCATTATATGCTCATATTTATTTATTTTTAGGAGGAATTTCACGATTTGACTTTATCACTTCAAGTTGAAAGTGATTGTAAGATATTCATTAATAATAATCTATTATATTCAACAATTATTTTGTCCTCGTTAATTCCTTTTGATTCCTTTTATTTTTTTAGGTGAAAATCTTTCTTTTTCAGATTTATTATATGAATTTTTTTCCCCGGAAGAATTAAAAGGCGACAATCAATACCATTGCGACAAATGTAGCGGTTTGCAGGATGCATTGAAAGTTTGTATCATTTATATATCTCTCGAGAATTAAAAAAAAAAAGATTAGAATTTTTTTTAATAATTTTTTAATTTGGTTAATAAAATAATAGACCACAAGAATATTAGTTCCTCCGAGGTATTTAATATTATCACTTAATCGATTTGAATATGATAAGAAATATGCACGAAGAATTAAAATTATGACTCATGTAAATATTATAAAATTATTATTGTTATTTGGATTATTTTGATAAATAATTTTTAGATTAATTTTTTTATAAAATTTTTCTTTTAATTAGGTTTCAATCCAAGACACTTTGTCATTATCATACATTTTGAAAAAGGATAAGCATATTTCAAAGGTAACACGAAAAAGTGCCAAACATAAAATCAATCATTATGTAAATGGTAGTGGTGCTAATGGGAAAATAAATGGTGTTAACGGAAATTTCAATGGCTATGCGAATGGCATTACTAACGGTGTTGAAACTAATTCAGCTAATTCAACTAATTCAACTAATTTAATGAATACAACCAACTTAATGAATACAACGAATACAACGAATACAACGAATTCAACGAATACAACGAATACAACGAATTCAATGAATTCACCAAATACAATGAATTCACCGAACACAACGAATTCAATGAATTCACCGAATACAATGAATTCAGTGAATTCACCGAATACAACGAATTCAATGAATTCACTGAATACAACGAATTTAATGAATTCAACGAATACAACGAATATAACGAATTTAATGAATTCAACGAATACAACGAATACAACTAATTCAACGAATTCACCGAATACAACGAATTCTCTCGGTGGTGAAATAAACAGTGTAAATAGTGACAGTTCTAGTTCAAGTGGAACTGATGACAATGACGACGAATTAAATTTAGGAAGAGCTGAATATGATTTATCAGCGATAGTCATACATTCTGGTTCATCGGCGGAATATGGACATTATTATACATACGCCAAGGATGAAGGTAAAATTATTTATAATTATTTATTTATAATATAAAGTAAATAATTAAATAACTTATTATATATATTTTTAGGAGATGGTACTTGGTGGTATTTTAATGATAGCTTTGTTAACACTTCGACATTAAAAAAGATTATTTCTGAGGGCGTTGATTACAAATATGATACACCTTACCTTTTATTTTTCCGACAAAAAAATTTGATAAATAATAATAATTCGGATCAATTAGTATTTAGTTAATCCGGGGGTGGGGTTTTTTTTTCTTTTTTTCTGATAAATTTGTAAAATATAAAATATAATAAGGTCTATCATTTCCTGACTTTTTATTATTAATTTTTATTTGAGTGTGATGGAATTTTCGATATATTGGAAACGAAGAACAATTAGATTTTTTTTTTAATTAAATATTAAATAGAACTAGTTTAATTAATTACAATATGTATTTTTTTCTTTAGTTCAATGGAGCTTGCTCCAATCTTAATTACAATACGTATTGTTTTTCTGGATTTGTAATAATTTGACATAAAAAATCATCTCCCACATCAACAATTACATATTTACATTATAAAAAACAAAAGGAAAAAATAAAATAATAGTAATAATAATAATTAATAATAATAATCAATTATCTATTGAATTAACTTAATTTGATCTTCATTTGTTGCTTTTGAATCCATCAAACGATTAAGTTCATACATAAGAATATTTCCTGCCATTCCAACGTTCATTGAATTTACGTTATTACACATTGGAATTGAAACGCGTATTATACCTTCTCTCGCATCTCGATAAGTTACTCCATGCATTTTACTTCCAAGTACAAGTGCTATTTTTGAAGGTGTCATATCGACAACCTCTTGTGTCATTGGATCCCAAAAACAGAGGTTATTTGGTGATTTCTTCGGTATTATGTTATGAGGTAACGTGTCCGCAATAACCAGAGTTAAATTATTTCGTCTCGCTATATCATATATGTCTTGCCAAAACCCTGTTTTTGATGGCCAATCCAATGATTCACAACCCGATGTTCGAATGACTTTATCATCGTATAAATCAACTGTACCTGCAATCAAATAACTAGCATCCCAATGTAAAGCTTTGGCTGAACGTATTAATATTCCCATATCTACCGGACTGGCGACATGATCTAATACCAATAATTTATTGACTTTTTCTGGAAATTGAATATTTGGAAATGGTAATTCCGCCCATACTTCTCGTGCATCAACTCTGGCATCACTACCCAGAATTTTACGTGTCCATTCAACATTAGTCACATAATAACGTTCTGATGGATATTTCTCTTTATTTTTATAAACTTCTTTACATCCTCCTAAAAGTTCATCCGGTGAATTTATTCCGTCATTTGTTGTGATACCAATACTTCTGACAGTGAATCCTCTTCTTAACATTTCCTGAAGATATTTTAATCCATGTATCATTAATGATCTAAATTTTCTTCGTTTTGGATTATCTCGTCTTAATTCTTCAAAATAAACAACCATGTTCTGCCTAGCTCCTTCAATTCGCACAAAACCTGGTATCTCAATTGGTGGAGGTGGTTCGATTTTCTCTTTCTTTTTCCTTTTTATTTTTTTGGGTAATGTCTTATCATCATAATCACCAAAATCTGATTTAAATTTCCCTATTTCATCCACTTTATCGGTTTTTTTTAAATCTTCTAATTCCAAATTTTCTATTTTTTTACCAAAATCTTTCTTTGAAAAATCTCTACTTTCATTCCATTCTCGATTATCCGGTCTTCCTCTTTCAAAATTTGATCCTTTTTCGAAATTTGATCCCCTTTCGAAATTTGATCCTCTGTTAAAGTTTGATCCTCTGTCATTGGATCTTCTATCAAATTTTGATCCTCTGTCAAAATTCGATCCTCTGTCAAAATTCGATCCTCTGTCAAAATTTGATCTTCTATCAAAATTTGATGGTCTTCTTTGAAAATCATTCCTTCCTACTGAAAATTTATTATCCGATGGAAATTTACTATTTAATTGACGATTATCGTAAAATGAATCTCTTCTACTATTAGTTTCTAAAGTATCATAGAAGCATTTTTGATTAAATTTATTAAAATTTATTCGACTATTTATTCTATTTAACCTAGATATTCTCGATCTTTTAAAAACAACTGATATCATTATTATTTTTTAATCTAAAAAAAAAAAAATTAGATCCGAGATTATATATGGTCAAATCATCCAATCATATTTTAAGATTGTAAACATCGGGAAAAATTGAATAAAAATTTTTTCCTTTCAATTCCCTTGACAAATTGAAGAATTGTGTAAATAACAATATAATAACAAAATGTTGAGGAAAGCCGTACGCGCTACCTTGCCCCTAGTTACAGCAATAGCCCGGCGGTCTATTCCTGTTGTACGTGTCTACTACGCAGTTACCTAACTGTTTTTTTTTTTTTTTTGCTTGAATTTATTGGTTATGAATTGGGGGTAGTAAATGGGTACAGTGGGTAACTGTGTAGGTGATAACAGGTAGAGAATAATGAAAAAATTTANAATTTATTAAAATTTATTCGACTATTTATTCTATTTAACCTAGATATTCTCGATCTTTTAAAAACAACTGATATCATTATTATTTTTTAATCTAAAAAAAAAAAAATTAGATCCGAGATTATATATGGTCAAATCATCCAATCATATTTTAAGATTGTAAACATCGGGAAAAATTGAATAAAAATTTTTTCCTTTCAATTCCCTTGACAAATTGAAGAATTGTGTAAATAACAATATAATAACAAAATGTTGAGGAAAGCCGTACGCGCTACCTTGCCCCTAGTTACAGCAATAGCCCGGCGGTCTATTCCTGTTGTACGTGTCTACTACGCAGTTACCTAACTGTTTTTTTTTTTTTTTTGCTTGAATTTATTGGTTATGAATTGGGGGTAGTAAATGGGTACAGTGGGTAACTGTGTAGGTGATAACAGGTAGAGAATAATGAAAAAATTTATCTGTTAAATAATTATGTCAGTTGAAGTAATGCTAATAGTTTTTAATTATTTTTAATTATTTTTTAATTATTTTAATTATTTTTAATTATCCTTTTCATTATCTGTGAATGAACAGACATTAAGTATTAAACGGCTAAAAATTAAACGATTTCACGAGGCCTTTGCTTCGTCGTGATAACTTTGGACTATCCATATAATATTCAACATCATTAAATAATTATAGGTTCACGCCAATACAGGAGCAGTAACAAGTATTGCTTCTCGAAGATATGTAACCGCAAAACCAAGTATTTATCAATTTAATTGAAAATTAGAATTGTAGAAAATCAATTAGTCCAAATTAAGAAATTTAAAATTTATTTAAAATCCATCTAAAATTCATTTAAATCAATTTAAAATCAATTTAAAATCAATTTAATATAATAAGCTACATCCGAAGTTTCCAATATCTTGGAAGAACGTATACTCGGAATTACTGGTGGTGGAGAAATTGAAGAAACTGGACGTGTACTATCTATTGGTGATGGTATTGCTCGTGTATATGGACTTAGAAATATACAAGCTGAAGAAATGGTGGAATTTTCAAGCGGTATAAAGGTAACTTATTCAGAGACATTATACATTATTATATTATTTTATTCATTATGATATAAATTCAGTATTAATTATTTTTTATTTAGGGTATGGCTCTTAATTTGGAACCCGATAATGTTGGTATTGTCGTATTTGGTAATGACAGATATATTAAGGAAGGTGATACGGTCAAGCGTACAGGACAAATTGTAGATGTACCAGTTGGACCAGGATTATTAGGTCGTGTGGTTGACGCTCTTGGTAACCCGATTGATGGTAAAGGACCAATAGATTCTAAAGAACGAAGGCGTGTTCAAGTAAAAGCACCAGGAATTTTACCTCGTCGTTCCGTTCACGAACCTATGCAAACTGGTATTAAATCAGTTGATGCTATGGTACCAATTGGTCGTGGTCAACGTGAATTAATCATCGGGGATCGTCAAACCGGAAAAACTGCAGTTGCTCTTGATACTATTTTAAATCAAAAACGATGGAATGATGGATCCGAGGAAAGCAAGAAATTATATTGTGTGTATGTTGCTATCGGTCAGAAAAGATCAACCGTTGCCCAATTGGTTCAAACTTTGGAAGAAAATGGTATAAAAGATTTCGTCAAAAAAATATATGGAAGATATTTTATTATTATTTTAAGGATTAAATTTTGGAGTTAATTTTGTGGAGAATTTTGTGATTAATTTTGTTATTTCAGATGCTTTAAAATATTCAATTGTTGTTGCTGCTACCGCTTCTGAGGCAGCACCACTTCAATATTTGGCGCCATTCTCTGGTTGTGCTATGGGTGAATGGTTCCGAGACAATAAAAAACATTCCTTACTTATTTATGATGATTTATCGAAACAAGCTGTTGCTTACCGTCAAATGTCATTGTTGCTCCGACGTCCACCAGGTCGTGAAGCGTATCCCGGAGATGTCTTCTATCTTCATTCTCGACTATTGGAACGTGCAGCTAAATTAAATGAAACTTTTGGATCAGGATCCATGACTGCATTACCAATTATTGAAACTCAAGGTGGTGATGTATCTGCTTACATTCCTACTAATGTCATTTCTATCACTGACGGACAAATTTTCTTGGAAGCTGAATTGTTCTTCAAAGGGTTTGTATTATTTTATCTTGCTTCATAATAATGTAATTTATAAACACAATTAATAGGAATTAGGGATTTTTTTTAGTGTACGACCTGCTATCAATGTCGGTCTTTCTGTAAGTAAACAAATTAAAATATAATCTTTTAGGATAATCTTTTTTGGGTTAAATTAAAAGTTCTGATGTTAAATATCTATTCAACAGGTCAGTCGAGTAGGTAGTGCCGCTCAAACAAAAGCGATGAAACAAGTTGCAGGATCCTTAAAGCTTTTTTTGGCTCAATATCGTGAAGTAGCTGCGGTAAGTTATGCCCCTATCAAATTAATATTATTGATGTTTATCATCAATTTAATTACTCAAAAACGGTTTGTTATATTTTTATATCTTGGGATGTAGTTTGCACAATTTGGTTCCGATTTAGATGCTTCAACTCGTTTCTTACTAAACCGTGGTGAACGATTGACTGAACTTTTAAAGGTAACTTCAATTAATTTTAAACTTTATTATTAGTCGTTATGGAATGAACTAAAAAATATTAAAAATTTAAATGATGTAATTTTATCTTAGCAACCTCAATACAAACCGATTCCCACAGAACATCAAGTTCCTTTAGTGTTTGCAGGTGTTAACGGATTTTTAGATAAGATAGATGTCAAGCGAGTTACAGAATTTGAATCAGCATTAATTCCACACTTGGTATCAAATCACGCTGATGTAATTGATACTATTCGTAAGGAAGGAACTATTTCTGATACCACAGACAAAAAATTGCGTGCAATTTTAGATGAATTTTTGAAATCTTTTGCTTAACAAAAAAACAAAAATAATCAAACTTTTTATTAAATATTCGTCATTCACCAATTATTTTTTGTTTTAACTTATGACCAAATAGATTATTTAACATTGTTCTGTTATTTGTTATACTAGTAATTTGTTATTTATACTGTAATGATATGAATATTTAATTTTCTTTGCCTATAATATAAATTTTATTAAATTTATTATAATTTATTATAATAGATGTTTGTTAATAAATAAAATTAATTTATCGATTTATCGGTTGTACTAAATGTTGTTCTGGTTCAAGGATTATTAATCAAGATTTTTGGTTCCTCAATCGATAGAAAATTCATTCAAAATTTTAAAAATTACCAATCATCAAACATCCTTTCAAGGTAACCAGAAACAAATTAAACGAGTTTCACATCTGATACCAGTATCGTACAAAAAAATTACAAAAGAAAACGAAGATATAATATCAGGCGTTCGCACATTCATGCCTGGATACAATACAAAAGGAAAAATAATCGAATTTGGGAAGAATGACATTGATATTTGGGTTATCAAAAAGATATGACAAGTCCGCAAAAATATTCGAATCCATGGATCGGATAATCACGGATTTTAAAATTTGGATCCGTATATGATGAATCCGAATCCGGATTAAAGAATTAGAATATCGGATCGGATCCGAATATAGATAAAATCCGATACGATCCGACTTTGCGGAGTACCGAAGCGAAAGATCTTTGCTAAAAGAAAAAACAAACAAAAGAAAAAGGATACATGATCAAGGAAAAATGAATAAAATTCACAAAAAAATAAGAAATCTAATTGTTGATTGCTACAAGAAATTTGCAAAATATCTTTGCGAAAATTACAAATTCGTCCTGATTCCAAAATTCGAAACCCAAGAAATGACAAACAGGATGAAACAAAAGATCACAGCAAGACTGCGAGAAAGATGAAACAAAAGATCACGGCAAGACTGCGAGAAAGATGATAACCTGGGTTCATCACAGGTTCAGAATGTTTTTAGAACACAATATGTGCGAATATCCAGGAAGAATATTAATAATATGCAAAAGAAGATTAACCTTAGCGGATCCAAAATTTACAAATGCAATTCATGTAATTTTGAGATTGATAGAGATTATAATGGAGCAAGAAACATCTTACTTAAACACCTGAGGGAAACCTGGCATTGCGGCCTACCGTGCTTGACCCGTAAAAAAGGGTGTTCTATAAATCAAATACTAATGGTATCTTTTATCACAAATGTTTTGATTTTTTTGGAGTTATTGCGAAATATTGCATGATCGACAGGGAAAATTAAATTTTAATAAGCGTTAAAAGAATTGAAAGTATTTTAGAACTTTTACATATATAAATAATTATTTGATCTTGCCTTTTCCACTTACTTTTTGCTATCGTATAATTTCATTTGATATTTTTATTATAGTACGTTTATTTGATTTGAAGTTGTTGCTTGATTAGAATTAACATCATCATCAGTGGGGTTAAGATTAATTTTAGTGTCAAATATATCAATATTTGTCTTAATGTATAATTCTACTGAAATGTTTCCTTATTATTATCAAAAAATTCCATATATATCCTAAAATTAAATTCTTTGAATTTAAATAAAGAATTGATAACTAAAAGCAAAATTGCAATAACCATCAACTAGTGTTCCTAAGGGGTCGGGTCTGACCCTGGAACTCGATCTGAATCACGGGTCGAATCGGGTTGGGGTCACACTATTCTATAAACTTGGGTTATAATTTTTTAACTCAAATTAGATCCCAGTCATAAATATTAAAATATTTAAAAAACTAGTGTTTTAATCTTTCAAGAAGTATTAAGATAAATTGTTTCCTGGATTATTTTATATATATTTTATTATTATTATAATAAATGCTTTTTCATTAGTTACTGCGATATTTGATGCAAAAAAATGTAATAATATATAATTGAATTATATAAATTAAATTGGAAAAAATTAGTTGTTTATACTTAATAAATCTTAGTAAGTTTAACTATTAATTAGAATCCTATTCATGATAAAACTATCCTATTTTTTCTATTTGACCAGTGTTAATTTATCTAATTTAAATTATATAAATTTGTAAATTAACTTGCATAAACTTGTATAAACTTATATAAACTTGATTTGAGAATTCAATTTAATATTTTATAATTTGATTTAAGAGTTATATATGTCAAATGATCAAAAATTGACAAAATTTTTGATGCAAATTGACATAGCTTATTTATGAATTAGTTACAAATCTTCTTGTCTATTTGCATTTTATTCACAAATCTTTTTGTTTATTTACAAATTATTACAAATTTTCCTGCCTATTTGTAAATCATCTACAAATCTTTTTACTTATTTGCAGTAAAAATTTTACTTGTTTTTGTTTATTTGACCAGTATTTGAATTTTAATTCCGGGTCAAGTATTAGAAAATTTTTTATAATAAAGACTATTAAAATAATTTTGTTAGTAAAGGTTATTGAAAGTTACTAGACTAATAACTTTTGTAAATATTATATTTTTTATAATAAAATAAAAGTTATTGAAAGTTATTAATATCAATAACCTTCACAATATTATGTTTTATTAATAAAAATAAAAATTTTCAATACTAATAACCTTTATAAATATTATGTTTATATTGAAGGTATTTGAAAATACACATGTTAAATAATTAAAAATTAGCAAAATTTTTGGTGCAAATTGATTTAGCTTATTTACAAATTGGTTATAAAATTTTTTGCCTATTTATGAATTGATTACAAATCTTTTATTTATTTATGAATCAGCTATACATGTTGTCAAAACTATTAAATTGAGTTAGATACAATTAAAATTAAGAAAAATTGAAGTTGAATCAAGGCAAATTTTGATTTTTACTAGTAATTGATATAATTAATTGAGTCAGATGTAATTAAAAATTAAAATTTTAAAAGTTGAATTAAGAACAAATTAGTTTTGACAACATGTATAGAATCAGTTACAAACCTTCTTGCCTATTTATAAATCTTTTTGCTTATTTACAGTGATTTACAAAAGTAGTGCAACTATACATATACACAAAATTATTTTGGAATCCTGAAATTGCAATTTTGGAGAAAAAAGTTAAAATAGTTTTTTATAAAAGACAAAATTATTTTATTTAAAATCCAAAATTTTTTGACTATCCAGATAAATTCCTTGATTAAAGATACATATAACTAGATATTTTTTACTTCCATATATAAAATAAATTTTGTATAAATTTCAAAAAGACAAAATATCTCAAAAATCCAAAATTAATTTTAAAAACATGTATAAATACAACACCTATATTTTTGTTTTTAAAAAATTCTATCTCATAAATGATCAATTTTAAAATAATAGTTCCTATACTTATTTTAATTTTTGAGATTTGAAAATTTTTTGAGAACTGTTTGGTATTAAATTATTAATACCAATTTTTTACAAATGGGTGATCAATATTGAGAATTGACATTTAGTAAAATTTTAATTTTGGATAAAATTTTATACAGAATAATTACAACAAAGATAATTATAGAGTTAATTATTCTTTTTAAAGAAAACGGATATACCAAATTTCATAGCAATTAGATCAGTGGTTACAAAGAAATTAACCCTTGAAAATTAAAATACATATATAAAATAAATAAAAACAATTTTTTATATATAAAATTTCAATTTTCAAAAGTTAATTTCTCTGTAAACACTAATCTAATTGTTATAAAATTTAATATACTTGTTCTTTTTGAAAAGTATAATCACTCTATAATTACCTTTTTTGTAACTATTCCATATAAAATTTTATTCAAAATTAAAATTTTACTAAATATCAATTCTCAATGTTGATCACCTATTTATAAAAAATTGATATTAATAATTTGATATCAAACAGTTCTCAAAAAATTTTCAAATTTCAAAAATTAAAATAAGTATAGGAACTATTATTTTAAAATTGATCATTTGTGAAATAGAATTTTTTAAAGACAAAAATACAGGTGTTGCATTACTTTTGTGAGTCACTGTATATTAAAAATTTTGTCTGTTTTTGTTCATTTAACTAGTAGTAATCAGAATAAAATACTTTAAAGACTTATATTTAAAAAAATTTACTAATATTTGCATTTGAGAAATAATTTTTTTTATAAAAAAATTAATACAAAAATTGAACAATATTAATAATAAATTTATATTGTTAATGTATTTTTATAACAATTAACATTTTGATTATAATTTCTTTTTTAATAGATAAATTTTGTATGAAAACTTTTAAATATGCTACTAAAATATATAAAATTAAATATTATAAGTTTATAATAATATTAATCAATTAATTTATAAAAATTCAAAAATTCTTAATATTTTTTAAGACAATATTTAAAATAATACTAATAGCTAAACATATATTATAATATTTGTTATTAGTAAAGAAATTATTTCAAGAAAAATAGAATATAAGTATAAGTATTTATTTTTTTTTTTTTGAAAAAATAGAACAGTTTATATATTGTGATTTTTATTTTAGCTTGTTATATGTAAAGTTAGTAAAAATAAAGCAATAAATTATTTAATTAACAATTACAATATTAAAAAAAAAGCAAAAAAAAATATATAATTATACTTGTATGCAAAATTATTTTGAAGTCCTGAAATTGTAATTTTGAGAAAAAAAGTTGAAATAGTTTTTTATAGAAGANTTAATACAAAAATTGAACAATATTAATAATAAATTTATATTGTTAATGTATTTTTATAACAATTAACATTTTGATTATAATTTCTTTTTTAATAGATAAATTTTGTATGAAAACTTTTAAATATGCTACTAAAATATATAAAATTAAATATTATAAGTTTATAATAATATTAATCAATTAATTTATAAAAATTCAAAAATTCTTAATATTTTTTAAGACAATATTTAAAATAATACTAATAGCTAAACATATATTATAATATTTGTTATTAGTAAAGAAATTATTTCAAGAAAAATAGAATATAAGTATAAGTATTTATTTTTTTTTTTTTGAAAAAATAGAACAGTTTATATATTGTGATTTTTATTTTAGCTTGTTATATGTAAAGTTAGTAAAAATAAAGCAATAAATTATTTAATTAACAATTACAATATTAAAAAAAAAGCAAAAAAAAATATATAATTATACTTGTATGCAAAATTATTTTGAAGTCCTGAAATTGTAATTTTGAGAAAAAAAGTTGAAATAGTTTTTTATAGAAGACAAAATTATTATACTTAAAATCCAAAATTTTTTGATCACCCAGATAAATTTTTTGATTAAAGATACATATAACTGGGTACTTTTTTTATTTTCATATATAGAATAAATTCTGCGTGAATTTTAATAAGACAAAATATCTCAAAAATTCAAAATCAATTTTGGGAACATGTATATGATATAAATTAGTAATTATATTGTAGATCCAAAATTTATAGTAGACAAATTTTTAATTGGACAAAAATTTGAAAATAAAAATTAATTTCATTATTTTTATCAAATAAGTTTATGCAATTTTAATTTACTTAACTCTTTCCTTGTGTAAATATTAAACAATTAATTTTTATTAAAATTAATAAGTAGTTTAGAAGTGTACAACTTAATTCAAATTAAAAATATTATAAAGCAGAATGTGAAATTATCAATTATTTATTGAAATTCAAAGAGTTTAATTTTAATACATATCTAAAATTTTTTGATAATGATAAAGAACTTGATGAAATACTGAAAAAGAATATATTTGCTTATTATTTAGAAAAAAAATCAATCACAATCAGTAGAATTATATATTAGAACAAATGCTAGTGTATTTGATATTAAACTAATTGACATTGATAATAACAATGATGATTAGTAATACTTGCTATAATTCAGAAAAGTGTCACAATTGAATTTTCCTTATGGCATAATTAGTTGCAACCAGTTGTAACTTTTGTAAATAATTATGGCAGGTATCTTTAATGATGATAATGATAATAATAATCATGCATCAACTTCTAAATGAAATTATGAATTCAAAATAGCAGAAAGTGAAAAAGCAAGGTCAAATAATTCCTTTATATATGTAAAAGTTCTAAAATACTTTTTTATTATAAAAAAATAAATATGTTGACTTGAAATAAATTTAAATGCCTGATCAAGAAGTTTCAAAAAAAAAATTAATTACTTCCAGGTTAATTTTTACAAGTTATTATCTTGGAGTTTTAACTAAAGTTAAATCTAATCTTAACAAAAGAAATTTCTAATCCTTTTTTATAATTAAAGTTAAATCTAATCTTAACAAAAGAAATTTCTAATCCTTTTTTATAAACTACTGTGCCTAAATACTATTGGCTAATTATAGTAATATAATAATTATAATTGATCTTCTATCTACTATATTACTACTATTTTACAGTACCTGCTAAAATAGGAATAATATAAGTTGTAATTTGATGAAAAATCAATTCATCTGGTTACACCTCAGTCTTAACGGAAATAATTTTTTTGAGAACAATTTTTTGGAATATCATCGTTTATTAAATTATCATATTGTGTAAAAATTTTGTATTTATTTTAGACACTTTGTAAGGATGGTGAAACGTTGATTTTTTGTTTCTAATAAAGGAGCATAAATTGGTCAAACATGGGGGGGGGGCGAAGAAGATAAATTATAATTTATGAACAGTTGATAAAATAAGGTTTAGTCAGGGGACATATTAAAAGCAAGAGGGTTCATAGTTATTAATAAGAAGCTTAAATTAAAAGTAAAATATAAAATATAAAATAGAGAATCCCAATTAAAACTACTCTTGCTTTTACAATATTGGCTGATGCCTATGCCTCTTGTTATTGGGGGAGAAGACGCGGTTTATATATATAGCAATAAGTCGTTAATTCACGATCACATGAATTGGAACCTTACTGGAAACATTTACTGAGATTACGTCTACCAATTACGCACCCGAGTGATGTCTACACATATGTGATGGTTTAACTAAGGACACAATGGTTGCTTATAATAACAGGGCGTGACATAAAAAATAAAAAACATTTATTTTATAAGTGTTCGAAACGAATTCGACGTTTTACTTGAGCTTCAATTATGACAACTCTAGAAGAAAAATCGATTTGGCAGCAATCCGAGGAGGAAGGACTTGAAGATCTCGGTCAAGAGATTCTAAAGTCCAGTCCAGAAGAAATTAATAATCGCACGAAAATGCTTGATAACGAAATTAAGGTGAATTTTTTTTCGTTAACGGCTTTTATTTTCGGCGATCACGAATTTTTTTGCTCGAATTTTTCCGAGAATTCGTGTATTTATTGTCAATGAATGGATAAATTATTATAAGAAATGGAAATTATATTAATTTTATGTTTAAAATAGGCCATGAAATCCGAACATGTACGATTATCACACGAACAAACATCGATGAAAGAAAAAATAAAGGATAACAAAGAAAAGATAAAGGTTAACAAACAATTGCCATATCTTGTGGGAAATGTAGTTGAGGTGAGTTGGAAAAACTTTTTTAATATAACATTTAATCATTGACTTGATTTATAATTTATTTATTTGAAAAAAAATTTTTTTGTGTTCCAGTTGCTTGATATGGATCCTAATGATGAACCAGAAGAAGATGGTGCAAATATAGATCTTGACGCTCATCGAAAAGGTAAATGTGCAGTAATTAAGACATCTACACGACAGGTAATGACGGATCCGTTAATATACATTTTAAATATACATTTAATATACATTTTATGCATACATAATATCATCATCATTATTATTATATTCATTAGACGATTTTCTTGCCGTTAATTGGACTTGTGGATCCAACTACTTTAAAACCTAGTGATCTAATTGGTGTCAATAAAGATAGTTATTTAGTTTTAGATACATTACCCGCCGAGTAAGTAAATTAAATAATTAAATAATTCTATGTCAAATTTTATTATTATTTGTTATAATCGTTTTCTTTTATTCTAGATATGATTCTCGTGTCAAAGCTATGGAAGTTGATGAAAAACCTACGGAAGATTATAATGATGTTGGTGGTTTAGATAAACAAATCGAAGAATTAGTTGAAGCAATTGTGTTGCCTATGACCCATGCGGATAAATTCAAGAATTTGGGTATCAAACCACCTAAAGGTTTTTATTTTTTTTAACAATAATAATCTTTAAGTAATTATTCATTCATGAAATACATTTGATAATTAATTTAAATTAAATTAAAATTTTAAGGTGTATTAATGTATGGTCCACCTGGAACCGGTAAAACTTTATTGGCTAGAGCTTGTGCTGCTCAAACACAATCTACATATTTAAAACTAGCAGGTCCTCAACTCGTTCAGGTGAATAGAATACCTTTGTCATTTGATAAAATTACAAGTTATTAAGAAAGCCTAAATTTAATTTCTCTTTTTTTTTTTTTTTCCTTAGATGTTTATTGGTGATGGTGCCAAACTTGTGCGTGACGCTTTCAATTTAGCCAAAGAAAAGGCTCCTGCTATTATTTTCATAGATGAATTGGATGCCATAGGAACAAAACGTTTTGATAGCGAAAAAAGTGGTGATCGTGAGGTACAAAGAACCATGTTGGAATTGTTAAATCAACTTGATGGGTTTAGCAGTGATGAAAGGATCAAGGTATGTGGGTGTGCATAATTTAATTATTTTATTTTATTTNACAAATCGAAGAATTAGTTGAAGCAATTGTGTTGCCTATGACCCATGCGGATAAATTCAAGAATTTGGGTATCAAACCACCTAAAGGTTTTTATTTTTTTTAACAATAATAATCTTTAAGTAATTATTCATTCATGAAATACATTTGATAATTAATTTAAATTAAATTAAAATTTTAAGGTGTATTAATGTATGGTCCACCTGGAACCGGTAAAACTTTATTGGCTAGAGCTTGTGCTGCTCAAACACAATCTACATATTTAAAACTAGCAGGTCCTCAACTCGTTCAGGTGAATAGAATACCTTTGTCATTTGATAAAATTACAAGTTATTAAGAAAGCCTAAATTTAATTTCTCTTTTTTTTTTTTTTTCCTTAGATGTTTATTGGTGATGGTGCCAAACTTGTGCGTGACGCTTTCAATTTAGCCAAAGAAAAGGCTCCTGCTATTATTTTCATAGATGAATTGGATGCCATAGGAACAAAACGTTTTGATAGCGAAAAAAGTGGTGATCGTGAGGTACAAAGAACCATGTTGGAATTGTTAAATCAACTTGATGGGTTTAGCAGTGATGAAAGGATCAAGGTATGTGGGTGTGCATAATTTAATTATTTTATTTTATTTTATTTTTTATTGTTTAAATAAATAAATAAATAAATAAATAAATATTTTTGGCGGTTTGATTTTTATTAGGTAATTGCTGCCACAAATCGTATTGATATTTTAGATCCAGCTCTTTTACGTTCAGGGCGTTTGGATCGTAAAATAGAATTCCCACTTCCAAATGAAGAAGCACGTGCGCGTATTCTCCAGATTCATTCACGTAAAATGACTGTTAGCGAAACTGTAAATTATGAGGAATTGGCACGTTGTTGTGATGAATTCAATGGTGCTCAATGTAAAGCTGTTTGTGTAGAAGCTGGTATGCTGGCTTTAAGAAGAGGCGCAATTGAATTGAGTCACGAAGATTTCATGGATGGTGAGTTAAATCATTTAAGAATTTCAATTTAATCTATATTTAACATGTATTTTCTTTTCCTTTTTCTTTTTATCATTGTTATACACAGGTATTCAAGAAGTAATGGCAAGGAAAAAGACATCTTTACAATATTATGCATGAAATAGAGAACTTTTTTTTGCGATAAATTACATTGCAACACATCACAATAATTTATTGGCATTTAAAGTGTAGTTTTAGCAAATAAATTCTTATTTTTCAAAATTCCGAATATATTAAAAATTTAATTCCAATTTAGTCATATGATTCGAGTATATTTGTTTCACAAAATAGTACACATATAACCTCACGTACACATACGTACACATGTAACTTCACGTACACATGTAACTCACGTACACATGTAAACTTCGCGTACACATGTAACTTCGCGTATTGGGGAAATAAAAATATTTTGTAAATATTTTATTAAGTTATTTCTGTTCTTTTTGGTAAGAATAAACAAAAAAAAAGGGTATTTTATTATATATAAATAACAATTCATGGAATTTATGGTTTTGATTTTTACATTGCGTGGTTATTATCTTCATATAATTCACTTAACATGTGATAAAATAATCATGATCAAATTCTTATTACACTTTTAATGCTTGTACGGTACTTCCAAATCCGATTGCCACCCAATCTGGGCACTTCGTACTCCAACTTAATTGACTAATCTCGCTATTTGCTTTATAAGCCAAGAGAGGATCTTGGTTATGGTTATATCTATTATAATTATTAGGAATTCCAGGGTTATGAGTTGACATGCCGGAAACATCCCATACAAGAACTTGAGAGTCATCACCTATAAGAAATTAAAAATGAATAGATTGTAAAATTATAATTAAATAAATAAATTTTAAATAAATAAAATTTAAATTAAAACATTAATGAATGAATGAATGAATGAATGTTATGCTTACCTCCACTACATAGAAATCCACTATGATTAGGAGCCCAATTAACACAATTTACTGTCCCTGAATGACCTTTTAATTCTGCAACGGGTACACCAGGAACTCTAACATCCAATATTTGAACATCCGTGGAGTCCATATGGAAAGTGGCTAAATAATTATGATCGATTTTGTTAAAACATAACCGGAGAAGAGGTAAAGGTTGTGGGGGATGAGAGATGCTAGATTGAGAATGATGTGGCATCACTGTTTCGTAAATGATAGTAGAATGTTCGAGATTTCTAATATATTTAATTTGAAAATATAATATTTATAAATGTTACTCATTAAATATCACTCGTGAATTTTATTCAATGCGAAATTATTTTTGGGTTGTATCGTTAATAAGTTAATAAATTAATAATCACACCTTAGATCAAACATCCTAACGCTACCGTCAGCACCAACACTAGCAAATACTTCAGTTGTTCCTGAAACAAAAGCCACGTCATAGACTTCGCGATCGTGAGCGATCAATTGAGTTTTTGCTTGTCTCGTTTCAATATTCCATACAGTACAAGTTGTGTCGATACTAGAAGTAACAGCCAATGATGGATCAGTTTCATTCCAATCAAAAGATGTTAATGGAGCGTTGAAATCAGCCTTAGTCTATTTAAAAAATTTTGTATATTTTCTAATCTTAAAATTCTTTCTTTCGAGATGATAATATTTATATATAAAAATTTTTTAATTTTCTTCATAAAATCTTACATTTGTTAACGAAGTTTTATGTATCAATCGCTGAGGTCTGAAACCAGTATAATTGTTTGCTCCAATTGTATTACTTTGATTTCCCACATCGTCAATTACTTCCCATAATCGTAAAAAATCACCAGCTGTTGCCAATAAATCCGGAGACTTTAAACTGTCCTATCAATATTTTTTTTTTTCCAAAATGTATTTAAAGGATGAATTATTTTGAAATAAATTATTCAAATATTATATTTATTATCAAACCTTGTAAGGTTCCCATAAAACTTTGGTAATAGGATAAGCCTGTTCATGTTCAGCTACTTTAACAAAGTCAACATTGGAAACACGATTATAAGGATTATCGTATGCCAACTCAGCTAATGTAATAATTTGAAGCTTTTAAAAAAATTTCCATAAAAATTTTAATTATGGAATATTATTGAAATAGATAATTTTATGGAAATATATTATGGAAGTATTATTACGGAAGTAGATTACGAAAAATATGTAATTAGTTTAGAAAATACAAACTTTATTTTCATATTCTTCGATGAAACTTCCTAACGCAAGTCTAAAAGCTTTTTCACCAGGACGTTTGGACCAATCTAAACCATATACGGGCCAAGGTGCCCTATATTCATACATTTCTTTTTTGAGTACACCCTTTGCATCCTGTCGCGATCCTCTAGTACCTCCGTTCATTTCTGGAATATAGGGAACTGGTTGTGGTGACGTTTGCTGTGCAGATGGCCCATGAGAATGTGTATTTGGGTATTGGTGTGAAGAAAGTTGATAATGAGGTAAAGACTGAGTATCGGGAAGTGAAGGGTGTGGATATGCGGTTCTGGTTGGAAAGGAACCTGGAAGATTTTGAACTGGTTGTGGTGGTTGTATTGGTCGAGATGAGGTAGTTGCAAGAGAATCTTGATAATAAGTTGTTGGTTGATATGAATTCCTTGATAGCGTTGGGTGTGTCATTTTTTTTAATGCACTTTTTCTAGTGTGAGGGAGAAAAAAATCATCATATGAAAAATTTTATCACCTTTTTTTGAAAAAAAAAGAAAAGAAATCTATTGGCGGAATACAATAAGCATGTTGAGGTACCATTATTTTTGGGAACGTCTAACCCCAATATAACTAATGTTTTCATCTGACATGAAAAATAAATTAAACTTTAGATTATTAAAAAAGTAATTTTTTAAACGTGACAACTATTTTTCTTGTATCTCTTTATTCAATGACCGGTTGTCGATCTAACAAAAGAACCCCACTTCGGAATTTTCAAAATTTTAAATAATAATAAATAATATATAATAATAATAAAGCAGACAAGTGAACATAACGCCACACGAACAAATTTCAGGGGTTCAAAATTGTCGAACGTCATTGGGTAATCAGGTTGATTAATTACCTTTCCCATTTTCCTTTAAGCACTAGGTTAAGGCTACTAAAAGCCGATAATAATACTTGTCCAAGAAAAGTTTCTTTGGTTGGCATTAACTTATTCTAAACGAGAAAGTAAAGGGACAGATAAATTACAAAATTATAAAATTGTAAATATCATATCGTATCATTTTATTAATCAAAATTTTTATTGTCAAAAATGTTATTCTTGCTTTTATCTTTTATAATAATAATTTAGAATAGTAAATTATTATTATTATTATTATTATTATTATTATTCTATATGTGATATATAATATAATATATTATTATTATTCTACATATGACATATAATATAATATATTATTATTATTATTATTTTATATATGATATATAATATAATATAATATTATTATTAAATTGTTACTATAGGACCATTTACTCCAGAAACAATCCAATCAGCCTCAATAATATTTTTGATAGATGGTAAACTCGTTTTACTTCATCCTAAAANGGTTAAGGCTACTAAAAGCCGATAATAATACTTGTCCAAGAAAAGTTTCTTTGGTTGGCATTAACTTATTCTAAACGAGAAAGTAAAGGGACAGATAAATTACAAAATTATAAAATTGTAAATATCATATCGTATCATTTTATTAATCAAAATTTTTATTGTCAAAAATGTTATTCTTGCTTTTATCTTTTATAATAATAATTTAGAATAGTAAATTATTATTATTATTATTATTATTATTATTATTATCACAAATGACAACGTAAAATTATAATAAAATTTAATAAAATCGACTAGTATAATAATAACCAAAACGACATTAATTAACGTAATTATAAAAATATAATTTTGAAGCAAATAACAATTAACGAAACATCTTTTTAAATAATAATAATAATATAATAATAATAATAATAATAATAATAAAATTTTGCCATTTAGAATTTATTGAATGATTGAAAAATCACGAAACAAGAAACAACGAAAATTAATGACGTTATTGTGGCGTCTACTAATTTAACCCTTGAAATTTATTCGTGGCGTTATGTTCACTTTGTTTGATGCCCCCACAAAATAATTTACAGACTTTGCCTATTAAGACTTTATAAAAGCCCTAAGTGTGCTTGTGCATATAATTATTTGAAAATGTCAAAATTTGGCATGTAAATAACGATAAATAAGATAATGCATTGCATTTACATAATAATATTTGATTTAGTACATTAATATAATTTTATTTTACAATTATTACATAATATAAAAATAATTATTTTGGTTAAAGCCCAAAATTATAATTATCTACGCGTTGAGATTCATGTTCGCTTTAATATTCTCATTGATAAACTTCTAATTGATATTGATATTCAGCAAATCTTTCTTCCTCATATTCATTAACCATCAATCCTGCGGCTATAACTTGCAAAACATGAATCTTTTGATATATCGTTACAAATCTTGTAATTTCAGCGACGGCGATATTACTAGCATTAGCATTAGAATTATTCTGTTCAAATTCAGTTCATAATGATTATGACTAATGTTTGAGATGATGATGATTGTTGTGCTAAATTTATACCTCTATTGATTACGATTTAATTCCGATTTTTCATTTGATTTAATAGATGATTGCTCGTTTTTTTTTACTTTACGATGAAATTTGGAGTCTGGATTTGATCTTGATCTAACATCGGAATTAATATTTGATCTAATGTTTAGATAGAATCACTTTTAGTGATAAAATTAGGGTGAATGATCTGTATTTCTTTCCAGCCAAAGAAACTGGCAAATATATCACGAGTATATTTGACGAAATTAAGGTGGATAAAATGATCATCCAAAACAAAATAATTACGGTAGAACGTTTTCACCTTTTCATAGGTTGTTTTCCGTTTAATATAGACATTACTAAATCGGGGAGGCTTTTAGTGTATGGTGTGTCCATGTTATCTATTAAAATTATTTTAAACAAAATAAAAAATGAAGAGTAATTTCGTTTTTTTCCACAAAATTTATAATTTTTTCGGACATAATTTGCTAATTAGCAATAATTTTGCCAAAATTAAAATTAAAAATTCCCCTAAACAAAACATGATTATAAAGTATCATGTCTAGTTTATGCACTTTCGTTTATTGATAATTTGAATAAAGAATAATGTTTAATTGATGCTTTATTTTTTAAGTAATCAATTGATGAATAAAAAAATACTGGATCAAACCCATCAATAAAAAAATACAATCAATTCGGATTTTGAAGTAATCAAAAATTATCATTTCAATTATCCATTTTCATACTCGTAAATTTGCTCAACTAAGAAATTAACAATACTATTGCTTAATTAATTAATTATTATGACATTCTGATTCGTTTGGTAATAATATATTATATATGTATACATCTTATTTAGACCCAATACAAATAATCGTTATTTACAAAATCATAAATTTTAATAAAATAAAAATACATTTAAGATAATGACATTAAAAGGTATTTGAGCATGCAAAATAAATAATACTCTATTTTCCAATTTTTTTTTTTTTAGGAATTAATGTTGACTCCATTGAATAGATTTCAAATCAATACCTTCTTGAACCTAATAATATAAATTTAATAATAATAAATTTAATAATAATAAATAAAATAATTTTTAATAAAAATAAGTAAATGGATATTTAAATTATATTTACCATTTCCCAAAGTGGTGACATTTCTCTCAATTTATCNCAATAAAAAAATACAATCAATTCGGATTTTGAAGTAATCAAAAATTATCATTTCAATTATCCATTTTCATACTCGTAAATTTGCTCAACTAAGAAATTAACAATACTATTGCTTAATTAATTAATTATTATGACATTCTGATTCGTTTGGTAATAATATATTATATATGTATACATCTTATTTAGACCCAATACAAATAATCGTTATTTACAAAATCATAAATTTTAATAAAATAAAAATACATTTAAGATAATGACATTAAAAGGTATTTGAGCATGCAAAATAAATAATACTCTATTTTCCAATTTTTTTTTTTTTAGGAATTAATGTTGACTCCATTGAATAGATTTCAAATCAATACCTTCTTGAACCTAATAATATAAATTTAATAATAATAAATTTAATAATAATAAATAAAATAATTTTTAATAAAAATAAGTAAATGGATATTTAAATTATATTTACCATTTCCCAAAGTGGTGACATTTCTCTCAATTTATCAACATGCTTTACAACTCGATCCACAACAAGATCGATCTCTTGTTCTGTAGTAAATCGTCCTATACCAAATCTAATACTAGAATGTGCCATATCATCATCTGCCCCTAATGCTCGAAGAACATACGAAGGTTCCAATGAAGCTGAAGTACATGCTGAACCTGATGAAAGCGCGATATCTTTGAGAGCCATTAATAGTGATTCTCCTTCGATATATGCAAATGAAAGATTTACGCATCCTATATTAAAATAATAAGAGAATATGTAAATAAATATATAAATATAAATATAAATATAAATATAAATAAATAAATAAAATATAAATATAAATATAAATATAAATATGAATATATTACCTGGATAGACTGCATTTTGATCTCCATTACGAACGACATCTTTAACTTTTGACGTAATACCATTAATAAGTCTCTGAGAGAGTTTTCTGACACGTTCAGTATCATACTAGATTAAATTGACAAAATAAGAATAATTAAATATATCTCTTTAAATTTATCATAATATTCTTAAATAGATATAATAGAAATAATAGCAAGTATCTTCAGAACCCCTACACAATTTTTTGTCATCATTGTGTGTATGCAAGAAATAAATAAAAATAATATTTCATATACATAATTACTCTTCTTTTAAAAAACAATTCTTTTACATCATTTGATCTCAATTAAAATATTTCTTGAATTATTTATAAAGAATATTTATTATTTAAACTAACCTTCATTTCTTCTTTTGCAATTCGACAAGCTTCACCAATACCAACTACCAATGGTGTAGGCACTGTTCCACTTCTCAATCCTCTTTCTTGTCCTCCTCCACTTTGTATGGCCTCTAATCTAACTCTTGGCTTTCTACGCACATATAAAGCACCTATTCCTTTAGGTCCATAAATCTTATGACCTGATATACTCATCAAATCAACATTCATTTTATTAACATCAATTGGTATTTTTCCCACCGCTTGTGCTGCATCAGTATGGAAAAATACTTTCTTGGAACGACAAATTCGTCCAATTTCTTCAATTGGTTGCGTTACTCCAATTTCATTATTAACTGTCATAATTGAAACAATAGCTGTGTCGGGACGAATGGATTCAGCCAAAACATCTAAATCTATGAGGCCAGTGGTTTTTACGGGTAAATAAGTAACATCAAAGCCTTCTTCACCTAAAACACGACATGAATCAAGTACACATTTGTGTTCCTATTATTAAAAAATAATGATATCGTTCATTTGTTATCAATATTATTTTTTAATTAATTAATTAATTAATTAATACTATAAATATTATTATTTATTAACATTTTATAATACTTACAATTTGAGTAGTAATTATATGTTTCTTGCTACTTTTATAAAATCGGGCAACTCCCTTAAGACTCATGTTATTCGATTCAGTGGCACCAGAGGTAAAGATAATTTCTTTGGGATCTGCACCAATTATATCGGCAACATACTATTAAAAAAAAAATGGAATATTTGATATTTAAAACTATTTAAATCTACATTTAATATTTTGAATTTATGTATTTGAAATATATACTTCTCGAGCCTTTTCAACAGCTTTTTCTGCCTCCCAACCATAAGCATGTGTTCGTGAGTGAGGATTACCATACTGTTGCGTGAAATATGGCATCATTGCATCGAGTACTCTTGGATCGGTGGGAGTTGTAGCTTGCATGTCAAGATAAATGGGTCTATATGTTTTTTTTACTTTCGTTTCTTCAAACCCTAAGGAATCTAAAAATTAGATCAACGTATGAGTCATTAATTGTTATTAAATCATCGAAATTAAAGACAAAAACAACAAATAGAAGAATATTAGATATTTACCAGGAGAGGGTGTAATAAAAGTTGGTGTTGTAACTGTAACAGTGGAAGCATATTGATCGGGAACTGTAGCGGCAGTATAATTTCTCTTTAATAGATTAGAAATTGAACCCTGATTCAAATGCCGTTTTTTAGAAACTAAGTTGTAATTGAAATTTCGTGTCAGAAGTCGAGAAAGCGAAATAAAATTCATCATAAATGATTTCAAATGATCTCGATCTAAAGTATATTTAAATGATTGTTTGTCAAAATCATCACAAGATTGATTACAAGAATTACGTCACAAAATTGATTACGGAATTATTACACCATAATAAAACATTTTAGATAATTAATTCATTAAAATGAATAAGAAATTTATCAATTGTTTTATAACATTTTAGTTAATCCTGATAAATTTCTGATAGAGAAAGAATTTAATAGATGTTTTACTCCCGATTTAGAACTTAACCATTTTTTAGCATTTGTTCCTCCTAAAAAAGGATCCAGAGAATCTATTATTCGAGTTTTTCGATTCCAGCGAGGTATGAATGATAAAATCTTTGAAAAATTTAGAGAATAATAATTAATGATATCATTTTATTTTTTATAAACATATTTGTAGGATTTTACTTTGGTAGCAATCTAGTTATCCATGATAAGTGAAAGTTTTTCTTCTCTTAATATCAAGTGAGCGCTTTCTTCAACATTGCTAATATCTTAATTAGGGTTCGACGAAAATACCGGAAGGATGGTTCTGAGCGCGACTCAATATCCCAAATTTTGGATCTTTCTATGGACAACCATTCCAATAAAGTAATACATTTGCTACTGCATAGCATTGAAATACTATTTATTTATTTATTCTATATTTTCTATACAATAGATTTGTCGTCATTTTAGATTTAGAACAAAATGGAGAAAAATATTTTGTTAGTAAATATGAAGAATTCCTTCAACCGGAAGAAATAATTAGACCATTTTTTCCCCATTTGGGGCCTTGGATAGTGAACAAATTGAAAAGATTTTCTGTTGGCTTTTCTATTCTTTTTAGTTATGCTTTCGAAATGATTGGGTGGAGTTGAAATTTTATATAATTCACGTGAATTAACAATTTAGTAATGTATTTAGCAATTTTTGACATATGATAATGGATTTAAAACGCTTTTTTTTTAAAAAAAAATTTTTTTGAGGTAAAAGTGGTGTTTCTCGTGTTTGTTTGTTCAAATAAAATTTTCTTAAAATTTTTATTGGTAAGATTAATACATTTGAAAATTAAACAATCATGTATTGTAAATAGACTAAATAGTTAAACTATGACGTTCAAATGTAGGTTTAGTGAAATAATTAAGATCGAATGGACTTGGACTTACCGATATCACAAGATGCAACTGAAAAATCATTTAATGCTCTTACGATATGGTTACGAGCACGAACAAATTTTTACCAAATCAAGTATAGCGAAGCATTAGAGGATTTTAATAAATTATTAGAAATAAAACCAAATGATACACTTGCATTAATATTTCGGGGAGAAACTTATCAAAAGTTAGAAAAATATGATGAAGCATTAATTGATTTTAATAAATCAATAGAACTAGAACCAAATAATACTCTATTGTTAAAATTGAGAGGGAAAACATATCAAAAGTTAGGAAAGTATAATAAAGCATTAATAGATTTTAATAAATTATTAGAAAAAGAACCAAATAATGCTTTAACGTTAAAGTTACGAGGGGAAACATATCAAAGGTTAAAAATGCATAATGAAGCATTAATAGATTTTAATAAATCTTTAATTCAACCAAATAATGCTCATAACCTAGATTTACATCAAGAAATAATTGACAAGTATAATGAAATATTGGAAATAGAACCAAATAATGCTCTTGCATTAAGATTACGAGGAGAAGCTTATCTTTTGTTAGAAAAGTACAATGTTGCATTAAAAGATTTCAATAACTTATTAGAAAAAGAACCGAATAATTATCTTGCATTAGAGTTACGAGGAGAAACTTATCTATTGTTAGAAAATTATAGTGAAGCATTAACAGATTTTAATAATTTATTAGAAAAAGAACCAAATAATGCTTTAACGTTAAAGTTACGAGGGGAAACATATCAAAAGTTAAAAATGCATAATGAAGCATTAATAGATTTTAATAAATCTTTAATTCAACCAAATAATGCTCATAACCTAGATTTACATCAGAAATAATTGACAAGTATAATGAAATATTGGAAATAGAACCAATTAATGCTCTTGCATTAAGATTACGAGGAGAAGCTTATCTTTTGTTAGAAAAGTACAATGTTGCATTAAAAGATTTCAATAACTTATTAGAAAAAGAACCGAATAATTATCTTGCATTAGAGTTACGAGGAGAAACTTATCTATTGTTAGAAAATTATAGTGAAGCATTAACAGATTTTAATAATTTATTAGAAAAAGAACCAAATAATGCTTTAACGTTAAAGTTACGAGGGGAAACATATCAAAAGTTAAAAATGCATAATGAAGCATTAATAGATTTTAATAAATCTTTAATTCAACCAAATAATGCTCATAACCTAGATTTACATAAAGAAATAATTGACAGGTGTAATGAAATAATGGAAATAGAACCAAATAATGCTCTTGCATTAAGATTACGAGGAGAAGCTTATCTTTTGTTAGAAAAGTACAATGTTGCATTAAAAGATTTCAATAACTTATTAGAAAAAGAACCGAATAATTATCTTGCATTAGAGTTACGAGGAGTAACTTATCTATTGTTAGAAAATTATAATGAAGCATTAACAGATTTTAATAATTTATTAGAAAAAGAACCAAATAATGCTTTAACGTTAAAGTTACGAGGGGAAACATATCAAAAGTTAAAAATGCATAATGAAGCATTAATAGATTTTAATAAATCTTTAATTCAACCAAATAATGCTCATAACCTAGATTTACATAAAGAAATAATTGACAAGTGTAATGAAATATTGGAAATAGAACCAAATAATGCTCTTGCATTAAGATTACGAGGAGAAGCTTATCTTTTGTTAGAAAAGTACAATTTTGCATTAAAAGATTTTAATAACTTATTAGAAAAAGAACCAAATAATTATCTTGCATTAGAGTTACGAGGGGAAACTTATCTATTGTTAGAAAAGCATAATGAAGCATTAATTGATTTTAATAAATTATTAGAAAAAGAACCAAATAATGCTTTAACGTTAAAGTTACGAGGGAAAATTTATCTATTTTCAGAAAAGTACAATGAAGCATTAACAGATTTTAGTAAATTATTAAGACTAGAACCAAATAATACTTTTGCATTAAGATTACGAGGGGAAACTTATTTAAAACTAAAAAAGTATAATGAAGCATTAATGGATTTTAATTTATTGGAAATTCAACTAAATAACTTAGATTTCCATGAAGAAATTATCGACAAGTATAATGAAATATTGGAAATAGAACCAAATAATACTCTTGCATTAAAATTTCGAGGAAATAATTACAAAATACTAAAAAAATATAAAAAGGCACTTCATGATTTTAATAATATACTGAAAATAAATCCGGATGATATTTCAGTATTAAATCTAATAATAGAAACAGAGAAAAGCAAAAACAAATCAATAAATATCAAGACACAAAAGCAACAAACTAGAATAATGAACGGCATAATAACAGAGTCAAGTGAGTTCATAAACTGGATCCCGTATTCTCAATTTAAGGATATAAAATATGTAGCAGAAGGTGGCTTTGGTGTAGTAAACAGTGCTATTTGGATCAAAGATAAAGAAAATGAAATCAAGGTGGCACTTAAAAATCTACATAATTCCAAAGATATGACAGATGATTTTTTGAAAGAAGTAAATTTAATTAATTTTGCATTTTTTTTAAATACAAATTATTTATTAATAAATTTAATTTAACAATTAAATAGGTAATATCTCATGGAATAACAAGTTCTAGTGATTTCATCCTGCAATGCTATGGGATAACCAAGGATCCTAATACTAATAATAATATTATGGTAATGGAATNTGATTTTAATAATATACTGAAAATAAATCCGGATGATATTTCAGTATTAAATCTAATAATAGAAACAGAGAAAAGCAAAAACAAATCAATAAATATCAAGACACAAAAGCAACAAACTAGAATAATGAACGGCATAATAACAGAGTCAAGTGAGTTCATAAACTGGATCCCGTA
This sequence comes from Diversispora epigaea, assembly GCA_003547095.1. Lineage (NCBI taxonomy): Eukaryota > Fungi > Glomeromycota > Glomeromycetes > Diversisporales > Diversisporaceae > Diversispora > Diversispora epigaea. Next base: position 276,065 of record PQFF01000298.1, on the reverse strand, counting down.
TTCTCAATTTAAGGATATAAAATATGTAGCAGAAGGTGGCTTTGGTGTAGTAAACAGTGCTATTTGGATCAAAGATAAAGAAAATGAAATCAAGGTGGCACTTAAAAATCTACATAATTCCAAAGATATGACAGATGATTTTTTGAAAGAAGTAAATTTAATTAATTTTGCATTTTTTTTAAATACAAATTATTTATTAATAAATTTAATTTAACAATTAAATAGGTAATATCTCATGGAATAACAAGTTCTAGTGATTTCATCCTGCAATGCTATGGAATAACCAAGGATCCTAATACTAATAATAATATTATGGTAATGGAATTCGCAGAAGATGGAAATTTGCATAGGAATTTAATGCTAAATTTTGATGAAATTACTTGGCAAACAAAGTTAGAAAGATTATATTGCATTGCAACAGGGTATGTATTTAATTTATTGTATTGAGTTTAATTAAGTAAATTTATATGATAACTTACATCACAAAATATTATGTAGACTTGAACAAATTCATAATAATAAACTGATACATCGAGATCTTCATTCTGGAAACATTTTAATGGGAGTTAATGGAATTCTTGGTTCAATTAGAATAGCTGATCTAGGATTATGTAGAAATATTGATGCTTTGACAAATTATGTATATGGAATAATACCTTATGTTGCACCTGAAATATTTAAAGATTCATCATATAGTCAAGCTTCTGACATATATAGTTTTGGAATCTTAATGTGGGAATTTACATCAGGTCATAGACCATTTTTCAATAGACCTCATAATTCTAAACTCATGTGCAAAATTATAGGTGGATTAAGACCAGAAATTACTGATGATACTCCAGAGCTGTTTAGTGATTTAATGTTTAGATGTTGGAATTCAAATCCATTAAATAGACCAAATATAAAAGACATTAAAGAACAAATTTATAAATGGTGTTGGGGAAAAGAAAATCAAGATCAATTTATTCAAGCTGAACAATTAAGAAAAATTTCAGTACAATTGAAATTTTTAGAAGAATGGGAAGGAAATAATTATAGTTATCATTCAGAAGCAATTTATACAAGCAGACCTTTAAATTCCACGATTTCCCTATCTAATTTGATGTTGATTGGTAAGTTTTTAATTTATGCTGTAAAAATAAAAATAATGGCTAATAATTAATTTTTGAAATTTTATAGGTCACAAGGAACCAATTTCAAAAGGTAATTTATACTTTTTTTTATTTCAAATTTTTAAAATTAGCATTCTAATTTATTAACACTTACTTTAATATTGTTTTTTAGTTAAGGATTATAAATCAGTTCAAGAAAATTTTGAGATTGAAGAATGGTTTTGATATCAAAAAATGAGTTTTGTGATTTCATTTTTTATTACTCAGATTATTATTATATAATTTTTTATTCCCTTATCTATATTAATTATATTAATTTAATCACGTATTATTGTTTTATTTCTGATCTATTCTTTTTTAAAAATTTTATCTTGTTAATGATTTTTTATTAAAAATAAATTTATTGGTTAAAATAATATTCATCGTTGTGTTGATATGTGATTTGAAATAATCTAAATAACCGTATTTATTATTTAAGATGGTTTACTCCCGATTTGGAACTTAACCATTTTTTATTTTAGCATTTGTTCCTCCTAAAAAAAAGGATCCAGAGAATCTATTATTTGAGTTTTTCGATGCCAGCGAGCTTATGAGTGGTAAAATCTTTGAAGAATTTAGAGAATAATAATTAATGATATCACTTTATTTTTATAAACATATTTGTAGTATATTATTTTAATAGCAATATATTTATTAATGATAAGTGTAATTTTTCTTCTCTTAATATCAAGTGGGTATTTTCTTTAACATTGCTAATATCTTAATTAGGGTTCGAAGAAAATATCGTAAGGATGGTTCTGAGCGCGACTCAGTATCTCGACTTTTAGATCTTTCTGCGAACAACCATTCAGATAAAGTAATACATTTGCTACTCATAGCATTGAAATACTATTTATTTATTTATTCTATATTTTCTATACAATAGATTTGTCGTCAGTTTAGATTTAGAACAAAATGGAGAAAAATATTTTATTAGTAAATATGAAGAATTCCTTCAACCGGAAGAAATAATTAGTCCATTTTTTCCCCATTTGGGGCCTTGGATAGTGAACAAATTGAAAAGATTTTCTGTTGGCTTTTCTATGCTTTTTAGTTATTCTTTCGAAATGATTGGGTGGAGTTGAATTTTATGAATTCACGTGAATTAACAATTTAGTAATTATGCGCAAATCAGTCTCAATAAATTTAGGATAATCACACGTTAATTCAATGTATTACTAACACACTTTCTCTTGTGCGCAATACCACCACGAAACAGGCAATCAGTCGATCTAAACCTGCTTACTAACACTCTTAAACAATGCAATTACGTGTAATATCTGAAGGTACGATGAGTAAGTGGAGTAAAAGTATCTTTACTAACTACTTCGTACACTTGATAGACTTTTTGAAGTAACTTTCAAAAAAAAATATAGTTTATTGAAAGATTTATTACAAAAGTATAACAGTAGAGATATATTACTGCTTTGGCGTATCTTATCCCTATTGCTATACGAAACTATTTATTAAATTTATTACAGAAATATAACGATAGAGATATATTACTGCTTTATTATTAGAATTATTTATTACAAAAATATTATTTATTATTATTATTAACTATTACAAAAATTATTTTATTATTAAGACTATTCCGAAACTATTTATTATTATTATTAAGAGTGTAAAAAATTTATTTAAAATTTTAAGTATAGATTGAATAAAGGAAATGTTTTTCGCGAGAAGGGAATCTCCTCTTTTTTTCTTCCCACCGCAGCTATTTTTATAATTTTTCTTCTTGTTTACCTTCATCCTCTGTCATCCATAAAAACGTTTTCTGTGCCAGGATGAATAAACAGTTATCCTGGATGATGGATGACACACAAGGATAATTCATCCCCGTGGTTTTTGTCCTCTTCGTGCTACTTCAGTATTTAGTAATTTGTGACATATGATAATGGATTTATAACGCTTTTTTTTTAAAAAAATTTTTTTTAAGGTAAAAGTGGTGTTTCTCGTGTTTGTTCAAATAAAATTTTCTTAAAATTTTTATTGGTAAGATTAATACATTTGAAAATTAAACAATCATGTATTGTAAGTAGACTAAATAGTTAAACTATGACGTTCAAATGTAGGTTTAGTGAAATAATTAAGATCGAATGGACTTGGACTTACCGATATCACAAGATGCAACTGAAAAATCATTTAATGCTCTTACGATATGGTCACGAGCACGAGCAAATTTTTATCAAACCAAGTATAGCGAAGCATTAAAGGATTTTAATAAATTATTAGAAATAAAACCAAATGATACACTTACATTAGGATTTCGGGGAGAAACTTATCAAAAGTTAGAAAAATATAATGAAGCATTAATTGATTTTAATAATTTATTAGAAAAAGAACCAAATAATTATCTTGCATTAGGGTTACGAGGAGAAACTTATCTATTGTTAGAAAATTATAATGAAGCATTAACAGATTTTAATAATTTATTAGAAAAAGATCCAAATAATTATCGTGCATTAGAGTTACGAGGGAAAACTTATCTAATGCTAAAAAAGTATAATGAAGCATTAATTGATTTTAATAAATTATTAGAACTAGAACCAAATAGTGCTCTTGCATTACGGTTACGAGGGGATACTTATCTATTTTCAGAAAAGTATAATGAAGCATTAATGGATTTTAATAAATCATTAGAACTAGAACCAAATAATACTTTTGCATTAGAGTTACGAGGGGAAACTTATCTAAAGTTAAAAAATTATCATGAAGCATTAACAGATTTTAATAATTTATTAGAAAAAGAACCGAATAATTCTCGTGCATCAGAATTACGAGGGGAAACTTATCTATTGTCAGAAAAGTATAATGAAGCATTAACAGATTTTAATAATTTATTAGAAAATGAACCAAATAATTCTCGTGCATTAGAGTTACGAGGGGAAACTTATTTAAAACTAAAAAAGTATAATGAAGCATTAATGGATTTTAATTTATTGGAAATTCAACTAAATAACTTAGATTTCCATGAAGAAATTATCGACAAGTATAATGAAATATTGAAAATAGAACCAAATAATACTCTTGCATTAAAATTTCGAGGAAATAATTACAAAATACTAAAAAAATATAAAGAGGCACTTCATGATTTTAATAATATACTGAAAATAAATCCAGATGATATTTCAGTATTAAATCTAATAATAGAAACAGAGAAAAACAAAAACCAATCAATAAATATCAAGACACAAAAGCAACAAACCAGAATAGTAAACGACATAATAACAGAGTCAAGTGAGTTCATAAACTGGATCCCGTATTCTCAATTTAAGGATATAAAATATATAGCAGAAGGTGGCTTTGGTGTAGTAAACAGTGCTATTTTGATCAAAGATAAAGAAAATGAAATCAAGGTGGCACTTAAAAATCTACATAATTCTAAAGATATGACGGATGATTTTTTGAAAGAAGTAAATTTAATTAATTTTGCATTTTTTTTAAATACAAATTATTTATTAATAAATTTAATTTAACAATTAAATAGGTAATATCTCATGGAATAACAAGTTCTAGTGATTTCATACTGCAATGCTATGGAATAACCAAGGATCCTAATACTAATAATAATATTATGGTAATGGAATTTGCGGAAGATGGAAATTTGCATAAGAATTTAATGCTAAATTTTGATGAAATTACTTGGCAAACAAAGTTAGAAAGATTATATTGCATTGCAACAGGGTATGTATTAATTTATTGTATTGAGTTTAATTAAATAAATTTATATGATAACTTACATCACAAAATATTATGTAGACTTGAACAAATTCATAATAATAAACTGATACATAGAGATCTTCATTCAGGAAATATTTTAATGGGAGTTAATGGAATTCTTGGTTCAATTAGAATAGCTGATCTAGGATTATGTAGAAATATTGATGCTTTGACAAATTATGTATATGGAGTAATACCTTATATTGCACCTGAAATATTTAAAGATTCATCATATAGTCAAGCTTCTGACATATATAGTTTTGGAATCTTAATGTGGGAATTTACGTCAGGTCATAGACCATTTTTCAATAGACCTCATAATTCTAAACTTATGTGCAAAATTATAGGTGGACTAAGACCAGAAATTACTGATGATACTCCAGAGCTGTTTAGTGATTTAATGTTTAGATGTTGGAATTCAAATCCATTAAATAGACCAAATATAAAAGAAATTAAAGAGCAAATTTATAAATGGTGTTGGGGAAAAGAAAATCAAGATCAATTTATTCAAGCTGAACAATTAAGAAAAATTTCAGTACAATTGAAATTTTTAGAAGAATGGGAAGGAAATAATTATAGCAGTTATCATTCAGAAGCAATTTACACAAGCAGACCTTTAAATTCCACAATTTCCCTATCTAATTTGATGTTGATTGGTAAGTTTTTAATTTATGCTGTAAAAATAAAAATAATGGCTAATAATTAATTTTTGAAATTTTATAGGTCACAAGGAACCAATTTCAAAAGGTAATTTATACTTTTTTTTATTTCAAATTTTTAAAATTAGCATTCTAATTTATTAACACTTACTTCACTATTGTTTTTTAGTTAAGGATTATAAATCAGTTCAAGAAAATTTTGAGATTGAAGAATGGTTTTGATATCAAAAAATGAGTTTTATAATTTCATTTTTTATTGCTCAGATTATTATTATATAATTTTTTATTCCTTTATCTATATTAATTTAATCACGTATTATTGTTTTATTTCTGATCTATTACTTCTTTTTTAAAAATTTTATTTTGTTAATGATTTTTTATTAAAAATAAATTTATTGGTTAAAATAATATTTATCATTGTGTTGATATGTGATTTGAAATAATCTAAATAACTGTATTTATTATTTAAGATGGTTTACTCCCGATTTAGAACTTAACCATTTTTTATTTTAGCATTTGTTCCTCCTAAAAAAAGGATCTAGAGAATCTATTATTTGAGTTTTTCGATGCCAGCGAGCTTATGAGTGGTAAAATCTTTGAAGAATTTAGAGAACAATAATTAATGATATCACTTTATTTTTATAAACATATTTGTAGTATGTTATTTTAATAGCAATCTATTTATCAATGATAAGTGTAAGTTTTTCTTCTCTTAATATCAAGTGGGCATTTTATTTAATATTGCTAATATCTTAATTAGGGTTCGAAGAAAATATCGTAAGGATGGTTCTGAGCGCAACTCAATATCTCAACTTTTAGATCTTTCCGTGAACAACCATTCAGATAAAGTAATACATTTACTATCTCATATGTGCATTGAAATACTATTTATTTTTTCTATATTTTCTATACAGCAGATTTGTCATCATTTTAGATTTAAAACAAAATGGAGAAAAAATAAATACGAAGAATTCCTTCAACCAGAAAAAACGATTGACCATTTTCACCATTTGAGGACCTATTAATCAAAAAAAATTTATTTTCTTTTTAGTTATACTTTCGATTGAATTTTTCTACATACTAATACTACGTTTGATAACTCATGGCAAAATGTCTAAATATGAAAACTTATAAGCATTTTTTATAAATATAAATTTCCTTTTTAAATTTTGCCCATAAGTTATCAAACAAATTTCTCTATATGATATATTTGATTTATTCTGCTTTTTATTAAAAAAAAATTTTTTTTTGAGGCAAAGTGAGGTGTTTCTCGTAGTTTATTCAAATAAAATTTTCCTGAAATTTATTAGCAAAATTAATACATTTGAAAATTAAATAACCATATATTGTATATAGACGCTAATTATTTCGTTCAAATAAAATTATATGTAGGTTTAGTGAAATAATTAAGATTCAATGGATTTGGACTTACCGATACCACAAGATGCAACTGAAATTAATGACAATTAAGACTCTTACAATATGGCTACGAGCACAAACAAATTTTTACCAAACCAAGTATTAAAAGATTTTAATAAATTATTAAAAATAAAACCAAATGATGCACGTGCATTAAGATTTCGGGGAGAAACTTATCAAAAGTTAGAAAAGTACATTGAAGTATTAACAGATTTTAATAAATTAATAGAAGAGGAGCCAAATAATACTCTTGCATTGAGTTGCAAGGTGAAACTTATCTAAAGTTAGAAAAGTATTATTAAGCATTAAGAGATCTTGATAAAGTTTCAAGAAGGAATCTGATACTTATGCATTAAAATTACGAGGAGAAACTTTCCGAAAGTTAGAGATGAATATGAAGGCATTAACAGACTTTGATAGAATATTAAAAAAAATTCCAAGTGATACGCTTGTGTTGAGATTACGAGGAGAAACTTATCAAATATTAGGATGGTATAATGAAGCATTAATAGATTTTAACCAATTATTAGAAAAGGAACCAAACAATGCTTTAGTGTTAAAGTTACGAAAAGAAACTACAGAATTAAAAGCAAATAATGTACTTAAGGAAAGAATTATTCAAATTTCAGGAAATCATGATGAAATATTAGGAAAAGACCCAAATAATACTCTTGTATTAAGATTACGAGGAGAAGCTTACCAAAAGTTAGAAAAGTAGGATGAAGCATTAATGGAATTTAATAAAGTATTAGAAATCCAACCAAATAATATTCATTATTAAAATTACGAGAAAATAATTACAAAATACTAAAAAAATATAAAGAGGCACTTGATGATTTTAATAAAATATTGAAAATAAATCCAGAAGATATTTCAGTATTAAATCTAATAATAAAAGTGGAGAGAAGCAAAAACCAGTTAATAATTGGCGCATCTAGAATGGTTCAAGGCATAACGGCAGAGTCAAGTGGGCTCATAAGCTGGATTCCATATTCTCAATTCAAAAATATAAATACATAGCAGAAGTGGTTTTGGTGTAGTAAACAGTGCAATTTGGATTAAAGGTGAAGAAAATGAAATCAAGGTGGCACTTAAAAATCGACATAATTCTAAAGATATGACAGACGATTTTTTGAAAGAAGTATGTCTATCTAAATTTTATTATTATTATTTTTAAATACAAATAATAAATTTGGTTTTATTATAATATAATCAAATAGGTGATATCTCATGGAATAACAAGTTCTAATGATTTTATTATACAATGTTATGGAATTATCAAAGATCCTGATACTAATAATAATATTATGGTAATGGAATTTGCAGAGGATGGAAGTTTACATCAAGATTTATTAATAAATTTCGATAAAATTGCTTGGCAAACAAAGTTAGAAAGATTATATTGTATTGCAACAGGGTATGTATTTAATTTATTGTATTGAGTTTAATTTATCTGATAACTTAAATCACAAAATATTATGTAGACTTGAACAAATTCATAATAACAATATGATCCATCGAGATCTTCATTCAGGAAACATTTTAATGGGAGTTAATGGAATTCTTGGTTCAATTAGGATAGCTGATTTAGGATTATGTAGAAATATTGATGCTTCAACAAATTATGTATATGGAGTAATACCTTATGTTGCACCTGAAATATTTGAAGATTCATCATATAGTCAAGCTTCTGACATATATAGTTTTGGAATCTTAATGTGGGAATTTACATCAGGTCATAGACCATTTTTCAATAGACCTCATAATTCTAAACTCATGCATAATATCAGAGATAGATTAAGACCAGAAATTATTGATGACACTCCGGAAGTGTTTATTAATTTAATGAAAAAATGTTGGGATTCAAATGCCCTTAATAGAACTATAATAATAGAAATTAGAGAACAATTTGATAAGTGGTGTTGGGGAAAAGAAAATGAAGATCAATTTATTCAAGCTGAACAAGTAAGAAAAATTTCTGTTGAATTAAAATTTTTAGAAGAATGCGAAGGAAATAATTATAGTAATTATCATCCAGAAGCCATTTATAGAAGCAGACCTTTAAATTCCGTGATTTCATTATCTAATGATTGGTAAGTTTTTAATTTGTTATAAAAAAAAATCAATTATATTAACTCAATTTAAATTTTTAAACTTTTTTCAGAATTCAAAATTTGACATTTTCAGTTAAGGATTCTAGATCAATTCAGATTTTGAAATAAAAAAATGAGGTTTGTATTAAAGTAGTTCATATTATCGTTCAGATTATTTTTATTATATAATTTTTACTTCTTTTATTTTCTGATCTATTACTTTTTTTGAAAATTTTAAATCGTGTATTGATTATTTTATTAAAAATAAATCTATTGGTTAAAATAATATTTATCGTTGCGTTGGTATGTGATTTGAAGCAATCTAAAATAACTGTATTTAATAATAACTTAGCTTGTGAATTGAGCTATTTTTATTAATTGAGTAGTAGTTTATTATTTTTAATGTTAATTTATTGAGTAGAGAATTTTGAAATAGTATATGTTAAATAATTGTTACGTTTGAGAAATAGTAGAACAAAATCATTAATCTTTACGATTCAGTAATTTCTGCTCTATAAAAAATAGAGTTCATTAAATGTTCAGAAATTTGTTCATTATATGAACAAAATTCTGTACATTATCTATCTATTCATTAATGTGTTGTGTAATACATTTTAAGTATTTATATCAGAATAAAAATCAGTAGTAAGTTACTTTAAATATATAAGTATAAGTTTAAATATATTATTTGGATAGATTGCATTTTGATCCCATTACGAACGACATGTTTAAATTTTGGTACAATACCATCAATAAGTCTTTGAGAGAGTTTTTTGTTAAGTTCAGCATCATACTAGATTAAATTGACAAATAAGTGTATTTCATAATAGTCATTGTGTGTTAGCCGTTGAAAAAGCTCGGGAGGTATATATTTCAAATAAATAAATGCAAATACTTTACCTCATATAATTACTACTCAAATTGTAAGTGTTATAAATGTTAATAATAATATGAAAATAAATATTGATAACAAATGAACGATATCATAATTTTTAATAAGAACACAAATGTGTGCTCGAATCACGTGTTTTAGGTGAAGAAGGAATTTACCCATAATACATATGGTCATGAGATTTATGGACCTAAAGAAATGGGTGCATTATATGTGCGTGGACAAGAAAGAAGATTGAGAAGTGGAACATTACCTAAAGCATTGGTTGTTGGATTACAAAAGAGGAAATAAAGGTTAGTTTAAATAATAATTATTCTTTATAAATAATTCAAGAAATATTTTAATTGAGATCAAATGATGTAAAAAAATCAATTCAAGAGTATTCATATGAAATATTATTTTTATTTATTTTCATGATACGATTGTACAATTTAGTAAGTATCATTTAGTACGATTATCAATCAAATAATGCGATCATTATTGGGAAATATAAGAATATTAAACTAAAAAGTAAGTAATAGGCAAACATGACATAACCAACCCTAACCCTAATCTATAATCCTAAATTTTATTATAAACGCGTCTTTAATAAAATAGTATAATTACAACATACTAAGATAATTCAAATCGTACTACTGTAAATCTCATCGTGCTATACTAATTTCCGAAGCCACAGCCTTTTCTGTCTTCCAACCATAAGATTAATTACCATACTGTTGCTTTAAAATATGCATCGAACACTCGTGAATCAGTAGGTAATTTTTATTTTAGTTTCTTCAAACCCTAAAGATTCTAAAAAATCAGAACATATAAGTAATAAAATGTCATTAAATTAACGAAATTAAAGACAAAAATAAGAATAATATTAGATATTTACAGAGAAAGGGAATAAAAGTTGGTGTTGTCGCAGTATAATTTTTCTTTAATAGATTAGCCGTTTTAAGTTGTGATTGAGTTATTGAATAATGATGTTAAAATTATTACACAATTGATTACAAGATATTACGTCACAAAATTGATTACGAAATTATTACACTCTAATAACCATTCTAACTGCTAAAAACGCATTTTTTAACATTTAATTAGACGGAAGAAATATTTATTTAAAATACCAGACGTGAAAAAAAATATTTATTTAGACATTCGAAATACAAATATAAAATTTAAATGGATAATCCTTTAGAAGAAATTTATCAATTGTTTAATAACATTTTAGTTAATCCTGATAAATCTCTGATAGAGAAAGAATTCAATAGATGTTTTGCTCCCGATTTAGAATTTAAACATTTTTTAGCATTTATTCCTCCTAAAAAAGGATCCAGAGAATCTGTTATTCGAGTTTTTCGATTTTATCGAGGTATGACTCATACCGTATGAGTGATAGAATCTTTGAAGAATTGAGAATAATGATTAATGATATCACTGATATCACTTTATTTTTATAAAAATATTTGTAGGATGCTACCTTAGTAACAATCTAGTTATCCATGATAAATGTAAGTTCTTCTTCTCCTCTTAATATCAAGTGGGCATTTTCTTCAACATTGCTAATATTTTAATTAGGGTTCGACGAAAATACTGGAAGGATGGTTCTGAGCGTGACTCAATATCCCAAATTTTGGATCTTTCCATGGACAACCATTCCGATAAAGTAATACATTTACTACTGCATATGTGCATTGACATACTATTTATTGATTTTCTATATCTCTATACAACAGGCTTGTCGCCATTTTAGATATAAAAAAAAATGGAGAAAAATATTTTATTAGTAAACATGAAGATTTCTTTCAGCCGGAAGAAATAATTGGACCATTTTTTCCCCATGTGGGACCTTGGATGGTAAACAAATTAAAAAAATTTTCTGTTGGCTTTTCTATTCTTTTTAGTTATGCTTTCGAAATGATTGGGTGGAGTTGAATTTTATGAATTCACGTGAATTAATGTTTTAGCAATTGATGAATGTATTTAGTAATTTGTGGCATATGATAATGGATTTATTCCACTTTTCCTTAATAAAATTTTTTTTGAGGTAAAAGCGAAATAAAATTTCATAATTTTTATTTATAAAATTATGTTTAATACATTTGAAAATTAAACAATAATATATTATATATAAATGCCAAATAATTAAACTACGGCATTCAAATAAAATTATATGTAGGTTTAGTGAACTTATTAAGATCCAATGGACTTAATACCACAAGATGCAACTGAAAAATCAATGCCAATTAAAGCTCGTACAAGATGGGTACGAGCACACACAAATTTTCACTTAACCAAGTATAGCGAAACATTAAAAGATTTTAATAAATTATTACCAGATAATGATTATTCATTAAGACTAAGAGAAATTTATGAAAAGTTAGAAAAGCATAATAAATCAATAGAATTAGGATCAGATAATTGTCTTTCATTAGAGTTACGAGGGGAAACTTATCAAAAGTCAGAAAAGTATAATGAAGCATTAATTGATTTTAATAAATTAATAGAATTATTGCCAGATAATTATCTTGCATTAGAGTTACGAGGGGAAACTTATCTATTGTTAGAAAAGTATAATGAAGCATTAACAGATTTTAATAATTTATTAGAAAAAGATCCAAATAATTATCGTGCATTAGAGTTACGAGGGGAAACTTATCTATTGTTAGAAAAGCATAATGAAGCATTAATTGATTTTAATAAATTATTAGAACTAGAACCAAATAATGCTCTTGCATTAATATTACGAGGGGAAACTTATCTATTTTCAGAAAAGTATAATGAAGCATTAATGAATTTTAATAAATCATTAAGACTAGAACCAAATAATAATCTTGCATTTGAGTTACGAGGAGGAACTTATCTAAAGTTAAAAAAGTATAATGAAGCATTGACAGATTTTAATAATTTATTAAAATTAGAACCATTTGATTATCTTGCATTAGAATTACGAGGGGAAACTTTTCTATTGTTAGGAAAGTATAATGAAGCAATAATGGATTTTAATGAATTATTAGGACGAGAACCAAATAATGATCTTGCATTACGGTTACGAGGGGAAGCTTATCTATTTTCAGAAAAGTATAATGAAGAATTAATGGATTTTGATAAATTATTAGAAATAGAACCAAATAATACGCTATTGTTAAAATTGAGAGGGAAAACATATCAAAAGTTAGGAAAGTATAATAAAGCATTAATAGATTTTAATAAATTATTAGAAAAAGAACCATATAATGCCTTAATGTTAAAGTTACGAGGGCGAGGGGAAACATATCAAAAGTTAAAAATGCATAATGAAGCATTAATAGATTTTAATAAATCTTTAATTCAACCAAATAATGCTCATAACCTAGATTTACATCAAGAAATAATTGACAAGTATAATGAAATATTGGAAATAGAACCAAATAATGCTCTTGCATTAAGATTACGAGGAGAAGCTTATCTTTTGTTAGAAAAGTACAATGTTGCATTAAAAGATTTTAATAAATTATTAGAACTAGAACCAAATGCTCTTGCATTACGGTTACGAGGAGAAACTTATATATTGTTAGAAAATTATAATGAGGCATCAACAGATTTTAATAAATTATTAGAACTAGAACCAAATAGTGCTCTTGCATTACGGTTACGAGGGGAAACTTATCTATTTTCAGGAAAGTACAATGAAGCATTAATGGATTTTAATGAATCATTAGAACTAGAACCAAATAATACTTTTGCATTAGAGTTACGAGGGGAAACTTATCTAAAGTTAGAAGAGTATAATGAAGCATTAACAGATTTTAATAAATTATTAGAAAAAGAACCAAATAATTATCGTGCATTAGAGTTACGAGGAGAAACTTATCTAATGTTAGAAAAGCATAATGAAGCATTAATTGATTTTAATAAATTACTAGAAAAAGAACCAAATAATTATATTGCATTAGAGTTACGAGGAGAAACTTATATATTGTTAGAAAATTATAATGAAGCATTAACAGATTTTAATAAATTATTAGAAAAAGAACCAAATAATTATCGTGCATTAGAGTTACGAGGGAAAACTTATCTATTGTTAGAAAAACATAATGAAGCATTAATTGATTTTAATAAATTATTAGAACTAGAACCAAATAATGCTTTTGCATTATGGTTACGAGGGGAAGCTTATCAAAAGTTAGAAAAGCATAATGAAGCATTAATTGATTTTAATAAATTATTAGAACTAGAACCAAGTGCTCTTGCATTACGGTTACGAGGGGAAATTTATCTATTTTCAGAAAAGTACAATGAAGCATTAACAGATTTTAATAAATTATTAAGACTAGAACCAAATAATACTGTTGCATTAAGATTACGAGGGGAAACTTATTTAAAACTAAAAAAGTATAATGAAGCATTAATGGATTTTAATTTATTGGAAATTCAACTAAATAACTTAAATAAATTAGATTTCCATGAAGAAATTATCGACAAGTATAATGAAATATTAGAAATAGAACCAAATAATACTCTTGCATTAAAATTTCGAGGAAATAATTACAAAATACTAAAAAAATATAAAGAGGCACTTTATGATTTTAATAATATACTGAAAATAAATCCAGATGATATTTCAGTATTAAATCTAATAATAGAAATAGAGAAAAGCAAAAACCAATCAATAAATATCAAGACACCAAAGCAACAAACTAGAATAGTAAACGACATAATAACAGAGTCAAGTGAGTTCATAAACTGGATCCCGTATTCTCAATTTAAGGATATAAAATATATAGCAGAAGGTGGCTTTGGTGTAGTATACAGTGCTATTTGGAGCAAATATGGACGTAATAAAATAAAGGTGGCACTTAAAAATCTACATAATTCTAAAGATATGACGGATGATTTTTTGAAAGAAGTAAATTTTAATTGATTTTGCATTTTTTTAAATACAAATAATTTATTAATAAATTTAATTTAACAATTAAATAGGTAATATCTCATGGAATAACAAGTTCTAGTGATTTCATCCTGCAATGCTATGGGATAACCAAGGATCCTAATACTAATAATAATATTATGGTAATGGAATTTGCGGAAGATGGAAATTTGCATAGGAACTTAATGCTAAATTTTGATGAAATTACTTGGCAAACAAAGCTAGAAAGATTATATTGTATTGCAACAGGGTATGTATTTAATTTATTGTATTGAGTTTAATTAAGTAAATTTANAAGTGAGTTCATAAACTGGATCCCGTATTCTCAATTTAAGGATATAAAATATATAGCAGAAGGTGGCTTTGGTGTAGTATACAGTGCTATTTGGAGCAAATATGGACGTAATAAAATAAAGGTGGCACTTAAAAATCTACATAATTCTAAAGATATGACGGATGATTTTTTGAAAGAAGTAAATTTTAATTGATTTTGCATTTTTTTAAATACAAATAATTTATTAATAAATTTAATTTAACAATTAAATAGGTAATATCTCATGGAATAACAAGTTCTAGTGATTTCATCCTGCAATGCTATGGGATAACCAAGGATCCTAATACTAATAATAATATTATGGTAATGGAATTTGCGGAAGATGGAAATTTGCATAGGAACTTAATGCTAAATTTTGATGAAATTACTTGGCAAACAAAGCTAGAAAGATTATATTGTATTGCAACAGGGTATGTATTTAATTTATTGTATTGAGTTTAATTAAGTAAATTTAAATATTATTTTTAAATTATTATATAATATATCGTAGAATTGAACAAATTCATAATAATAAACTGACACATAGAGATCTTCATTCAGGAAATATTTTAATGGGAGTTAATGGAATTCTTGGTTCAATTAGAATAGCTGATCTAGGATTATGTAGATATATTGATGCTTCAACAAATTATGTATATGGAGTAATACCTTATGTTGCACCTGAAATATTTAAGGATTCATCATATAGTCAAGCTTCTGACATATATAGTTTTGGAATCTTAATGTGGGAATTTACATCAGGTCATAGACCATTTTTCAATAGACCTCATAATTCTAAACTCATGTGCAAAATTATAGGTGGATTAAGACCAGAAATTACTGATGATACTCCAGAGCTGTTTAGTGATTTAATGTTTAGAGGTTGGAATTCAAATCCATTAAATAGACCAAATATAAAAGAAATTAAAGAGCAAATTTATAAATGGTGTTGGGGAAAAGAAAAATCAAGATCAATTTATTCAAGCTGAACAATTAAGAAAAATTTCAGTACAATTGAAATTTTTAGAAGAATGGGAAGGAAATAATTATAGCAGTTATCATTCAGAAGCAATTTACACAAGTAGACCTTTAAATTCCACGATTTCCCTATCTAATTTGATGTTGATTGGTAAGTTTTTAATTTATGCTGTAAAAAATAAAAATAATGGCTAATAATTAATTTTTGAAATTTTATAGGTCACAAGGAACCAATTTCAGAAGGTAATTTATACATTTTTTTTTATTTCGAATTTTTAAAATTAACATTCTAATTTATTAACACTTACTTTAATATCGTTTTTTAGTTAAGGATTATAAATCAGTTCAAGAAAATTTTGAGATTGAAGAATGGGTTTGATATCAAAAATGAGTTTTGTGATTTCATTTTTTATTTCTCAGATTATTATTATTATATAATTTTTATTCCTTTATCTATATTTATTTAATCACGTATTATTGTTTTATTTCTAATCTATTACTTCTTTTTTTAAAAATTTTATCTTGTTAATGATTTTTTATTAAAAATAAATTTATTGGCTAAAATAATATTCATCGTTGTGTTGATATGTGATTTGAAATAATCTAAATAACTGTATTTAATAATAATTTTGCTTATTATTTAAGATGGTTTACTCCCGATTTAGAACTTAACCATTTTTTATTTTAGCATTTGTTCCTCCTAAAAAAAAGGATCCAGAGAATCTATTATTTGAGTTTTTCGATGCCAGCGAGTTTATGAGTGGTAAAATCTTTAAAAAATTTAGAGAACAATAATTAATGATATCACTTTATTTTTATAAACATATTTGTAGTATGTTATTTAATAGAAATCTATTTATCAATGATAAGTGCAGGTTTTTCTTCTCTTATTATCAAATGGGCATTTTATTCAACATTGCTAATATCTTAATTAGGGTTCGAAGAAAATATCGTAAGGATGGTTCTGAGCGCGACTCAGTATTTCGACTTTTATATCTTTCCGTGAACAACCATTCAGATAAAGCAATACATTTACTACCTCATATGTGCATTAAAATACTATTTATTTTTTCTATATTTTCTATACAGCAGATTTTAGATTTAAAACAAAATGGAGAAAAAATTTTATTAATAAATTCCTTCAACCAGAAGAAGCAATTGACCATTTTTCCCCATTTGAGGGCCTATAAATCAAAAAGATTTTGTTTTCTTTTTAGTTATGCTTTCGATTGAATTTTCATGCATACTACTGTCGCGGTCTGCGCAGAACAATATGAAAAGTTACGCAAATCAGTCTCAATAAACTCAAGATAATCTCACGACAATTCAATGTTTAACTAACGCACTTCTCTTGTGCACAATTTCACGAAGCAGGCAATCAGTCGATCTAAACCTGCTTACTAACACTCTTAAACAATGCAATTTCGTGTAATATCTGAAGGTTCGATGAGCAAGTGGAGTAAAAGTACCTTTATTACTGCTTGCACACTACCAAAATTGATAGACCTTTTTAGAGTAGCTTTTCAGAGAAATGAAAGTAGTTTATTAAAAGTATTTATAAAGATTTGTTACAAAAGTATAACAATAGAGATATATTACTGCTTTGGCGTATCTTATCCCTATTGCTATGCAAAAGTTTATTTTATTACGAAATAATTTTAGAATTATTAGATCACTGTAGGATCATTTATTATTAGAATTAACTATTGCGAAGAAATTATTTATTATTTTTATTATTAATCACAAATCAAAAAAAAAAAAGTCTATTACAAAAAAATAAAAGAATATTTTGGAACTATTTCAATTATTATTAGGATTATAAAGAAATTACTATAATTTTGAGTATAAAATTGAATAAAAAAAAATGGTTTGCCCAAAAGGAATCTCTTGTTCTTTTCTCCAACCGCAGCTTCTTTTATAAATTTTCTATTGTTTACCTTCATCTTCCATCATCCATAAACACGTTCTTGTGTTAGGCGAAAAATAAAATCTCATCCAAGATGAAGGATGATGCACAAGGATAATTCATCCAAATAGTGACACATATCATCCTTTCTCATCCCCCGTGACATTGGTTACCTTCGTGTTGCCTCACTACGTTTAATAACTCATGGAAAAATGTCTAAATAAGGAAACTTATAAGCATTTTTTATAAATATAAATTTCCTTTTTTAAATTTTGCCCATAAGTTATCAAACAAATTCGTCCATATGATATATTTGCTTTTCATTAAAAAAAAATTTTTTTTTTGAGGCAAAGTGAGGTGTTTCTCGTTGTTTATTCAAATAAAATTTTCTTGAAATTTATTAACAAAATTAATACATTTGAAAATTAAATAATCATGTATTGTATATAGACGCTAATTAAATTATGATATTTCGTTCAAATAAAATTATATGTAAATAATTAAGATCAAATGGACTTGGACTTACTGATACCACAAGATGCAATTGAAAAATTAATGCCAATTAAGGCTCTTGCAATATGGCCACGAGCACAAACAAATTTTTACCAAACCAAGTATAGCGAAGCATTAAAAGATTTTAATAAATTATTAGAAATAAAACCAAATGATGTACGTGCATTAAGATTTCGGGGGAGAAACTTATCAAAAGTTAGAAAAGTATAATGAAGCATTAACAGATTTTAATAAATTAATAGAAGAGGAGCCAAATAATGTTCTTGCATTAAGATTGTGAGGTGAAACTTTTCTAAGAGTAGAAAAATATAATTTTACAACAACATTATTCTGAATTTTTAACACCAACTATTGATGCATTACTTGGACACATATTATAAGGTTTAAAAGAAACGTGCAACAAGTTAATCACCAGTACTTGATAACAAATTTCTAATTTCACAAGCAACTGATATTGTAAACCAAACACCTTGGAATACTTCACTTGCAAATCAGATCAAAAAAAAAACCAATTTGCCTTCCAGTATTCGTTTACAACCAGGTGCAAGAGTCATGTATCTTAACAATTCCCCTATTGAACATGGGATAAACTTCTCGGAACAATTGATTTGAGTTGCATTCTCTGTCAGAGGATTTATGATTGATATAAGTATCACAAAATAGACCCACTATTTTGAACAAACAATGTGATACCAATTGACTATAAAAAACATGCATGCATAACATGGGTATTCGATAAAAAAAAAATTGGCTAATTTTAAGACCAATTTGTGACTACCACTTTTTATTTATAGCGGCTTCGAAAATTAAATAAAAAAAATAACATCAAAAAATTAGTAAATAATTGTGCCAGCATAAAGATAACAAAAAAAAACTTTGCACAACCTATAACATAATTTTATTTTATATCAAACTAATAATAGAAAGTACCCTTTAGTTGTGTGTTATTAGTAATGAATTGGTTATCAAATTTATTAACCCAAAATTATGCTAATAAACTATGGTCAAAAGGGGAAACTTGTCGAAAGTCAAAAAAATATGATGAAGCATTAATGTATTTTAATAAATTATTTGAACTAGAACCAAATAATACTCTTGCATTAAGGCCACGAGGGGAAACTTATCTAAAGTTAAAAAAGTATAATAAAGCATTGACAGATTTTAATAATTTATTAGAATTAAATCCATTTGATTATCTTGCGTTAGAATTACGAGGGGAAACTTATCTATTGCTAGGAAAGTATAATGAAGCATTAATGGATTTTAATAATTTATTAGAAAAAGAACCAAATAATACTCTTAACCTAGATTTGTATGAAGAAATTATTGACAAGTATAATAAAATATTAAAAATAGAACCAAATAATACTCTCGCATTAAGATTACGAGGGGAAACTTATCGAAGGTTAGAAAATTATAACGAAGCATTAATAGATTTTAATAAATTTTTAGAAATTCAACCAAATAATACTCTCGCATTAAGATCACGAGGGGAAACCTACAGGATGCTAAATAAATACAAAGAATCACTTGATGATTTTAATAAAATATTGAAAATAAATTCATATGATGTTTCTGTAATAAATCTAATAATAGAAACAGAGAAAAGCAAACACCAATCAATGACTGATACGATACAAGAGCGACAAACTGGATATAGAATGGTTCAGAGCATAAAAACGGAGTTCATAAACTGGATTCCATATTCCCAATTTAAAGATATAAAATATATAGCAGAAGGTGGTTTTGGTGTAGTAAACAGTGCAATTTGGATTAAAGATGGAGATAGTAAAATAAAGGTGGCACTTAAAAATCTACATAATTCCAAAGATATGACGGATGATTTTTTGAAAGAAGTATGTCGTGTCTATTTAAAATTTAATTAATTTTTTTATATATGTTGTGCCTCAGATCGATTCTTGACTCAGATGTCAACTGGCCAAAGTTAGGATTAGGATTGGCTAAAATTATAAATATCTACATAGGATCTACATAGGCCAGTTTTATAATTCTGGTCAAATGGTGACACCTGAGGTGACATCTGAGTCGACATCTGAGTCAAGGATGACATCTGAGTCACAACATATACAAATAAATATTTATTAATAAATTTGATTTACCAATTAAATAGGTAATATCTCATGGAATAACAAGTTCTAATGATTTTATTTTACAATGTTATGGAATAACCAGAGATCCTGATACTAATAATAATATTATGATAATGGAATTTGCAGAAGATGGAAATTTGCATAGGAACTTAATGCTAAATATTGATGAAATTACTTGGCAAAAAAAGTTAGAAAGATTATACTGTATTGCAACAGGGTATGTACTTAATTTATTGAGTTTAATTAAGTAAATTTATCTGATAACTTGAATCACAAAATATTATGTAGACTTGAACAAATTCATAATAACAATCTGATCCATCGAGATCTTCATTCTGGAAACATTTTAATGGGAGTTAATGGAATTCTTGGTTCAATTAGAATAGCTGATCTAGGATTATGTAGAAATGTTGATATTTCAACAGATTTTATATATGGAATAATACCTTATGTTGCACCTGAAATATTTAAAGATTCATCATATAGTCAAGCTTCTGACATATATATAGTTTTGGAATGTTAATGTGGGAATTTACGTCAGGTCATAGGCCTTTTTTTAATAAATCTCATAATCAAAATCTCATGTACGAAATTATTGGTGGATTAAGACCAGAAGTTACTGATGATACTCCAGCGCTGTTTAATTGTTTAATGGAGAGATGCTGGGATTCAAATCCATTAAATAGACCAAATATAAAAGAAATTAAAGAGCAAATTTATAAATGGTGTTGGGGAAAAGAAAATGAAGACCAATTTATTCAAGCTGAAAACTTAAGAAAAACTTCAGTACAATTGAAATTTTTAGAAGAATGGGAAGGAAATAATTATAGTGATTATCATTCGGAAGCAATTTATATAAGTAGACCTTTAAGCCCTATGATTGCACTATCTAGGTGGATGATCGGTAAGTTCCCAATTTATTTTAATTTATATTATAAAATAAAAATAAATATTTTGACTTATAATTAACATTGAAATTCAATACAGAATGCAATGAACCAATTTCAGAAGGTAATTTATACTTTTTTTTTATTTTGAATTTTGAAATTAACATTCTAAATTATTAACAAGTTATAACATTTAATATAATATTTTTTACAGTTAAGAATTATAAATCAATTCAAGAAAATTTAGAGATCGACTTTGATATCTAAATACTATTTTAATATATTCTTGTAATTATTTTGTACATAGTTTTTTATTATATTTATTACATTTCATTTATTACATGATTTTGAAATATCTTGTATAAATTTATTTACCAAAATAAATAATAAATAAATTTATATTAACACAGTATTTGTAAGTAACTCCTAATTATTAACCTTGTTTCTGTCAGTTTGAAAGTGATATATTTCAAAATATTTGTTCACGTGTTGTAAAACAATTTTAACTATTATTTAGAAGATAATACATCTAAAAAAATAAAGATTGCATTTTTAGTTTGATCTTGTTGAAAAACAAAATAGCTGCAAAAAAAAAATTTCTAATCCTAATTAACGCGCTTAACCGATATATCTTTATTTTCCTTCTAGATTTGTATATTTATTTAAAATTGTGTATCTAATCATTTCAAATCGAAACAAGATAGAAATTCAATTATATACAATATTATTAATATTATGATACGTTACGCATGAAGAAGAGAATATCAAAAATTATAAGAGAGAAACAGGAAAGAAACTGAAAAAATTCTAGAAGGGTACCATAAAAGTATTAGAAATATCCAAAAAAGGTACCCGAAAAGAAGAACGAAATTGAAAGATGAATAGATGAATATATATATATATATATTTGACATTATTTGAAAAAAATATATACACCGGACAAATTTAGTGCCCCATTAAATTTTATTTTAAATTTAAGTTTATTAATTTTATTTATTTTCTATTCTGTTTCTAAAAAAATTCGCTAAATTTCTTTATTAAATCAGAGCCTACATAAATTAGAAATATTTGTTATTTAATTATTGTGTTATCTAATTTGGAAAAGAAAGAACAAGAAAATCTAAATATACGTTTATCACAACAATAATAAAACTAACCAAAGCATTCCGAAGTGAACCAGGTTCCTTTAATAAAAAATGACAATGTAACAGTGTGTCATTAAACTGATTTTATTTTTTAACCAGAATTTGTCAATTTCTTTTCTCGGCAATCTGTGACCGCTCCGATTATAGGATCAATAACTTTTTTTTATTTACAGCGGCTTTGAAAGATAAAAAAACTTTGTGAAACCTATATGATTTTGTTCTTTATTTGTGTTATTAGTGTTATTAGTAGGCATTATCTTTATTGGTTATCAACCTCAAGTTATGCTAATAGACTACGACCAAAAGGGGGAAGCTTATCGAAAGTTAAAAAAATATGATGAAGCATTAATGTATTTTAATAATTTATTAAAAATAGAACCAGACAATGCTCTAGCATTAAAGATACGAAGTAAAACTTATCAAAAATTAGAAAAGTATAGTAAGGTATTAAAAGATTTCAATAAATTATTAAAAAAGAACCAAATAATACTCTTGCATTAAGATTACGGGAGAGACTTATCGAAAGTTAGAAAAGTATAGTAGAGAATTAAATGATTTTAATAAATTATTAGAAAAAGAATCAAACAATACTCTTAAAATTACGAGGAGAAACTTATCAAAAATTAGAAAAATATAATGAAGCATTAAATAATTTACTCTTGCATTAAAATTACGAGGAAATTTTTTCAAGATATTAAATAAATACAAAGAATCACTTGACAATTTTTACAAAATATTGAGAATATATCCAGATGATATTTCAGTATTAAATCTAATAATAGAAGTGGAGAAAAGCAAAAGCAAAAAACAATGCAATAATTGATGCTAAGACACAAAGTGAGTTTATAAATTGGATTCCATATTATCAATTTGAAGATGTAAAATATATAGCAGAAGGTGGTTTTGGTGTAGTAAATAAAGCTATTTGGATCAAAGATGGAGAAAATAGAATCAAGGTGGCACTTAAAAATCTACATAATTATGAAAATATAACAGATGATTTTTGAAAGAAGTATGTCTATTCAATATTAAATAATATTAAATAGATTTTTTATTAATTTTTTAACTGCAAATAATATTCATTAAATTTAATTTTATAATTAAATAGGTAATATCTCATGGAATAACAAGTTCTAGTGATTTTATTTTGCAATGACCAAAGATCCTAATCAAAATTTAACATTAAGTCTCTATGTAAATTTCCATCTTCTGCAAATTCCATTACAATAAAATTACTATTAGTATTACTTAATTAAAACTCAATAAATTAAATACATACCTGTTGCAATACAATATAATCTTTCTAACTTTGTTTGCCAAGTAATTTCGAAGTATCAATGTTTCTACCAATAATTCCATTAACATGTTTCCGAATGAAGATCTCTATGTATCAGATTGTTATTATACTGATGACACTCTGGTGCTGTTTAGAGATTTAATAATTATTTCCATTCTTCTAAAAATTTCAATTCAACAGAAATTTTTCTTAATTTTTCAGCTTGAATAAATTGATCTTGGTTTTCTTTTCCCCAACACCATTTATAAATTTGCTAGCAGTTATCATTCAGAAGTAATTTATATAAAATTTATTTTAATTTACATTACTATAAAAATAAAAATAAATATTTGACTTATAATTAACATTGCATTGAAAATTAATCCGGAATGCGAAGAACCAATTTCAGAAGGTAATTTTACACATTTTTTTTTATTTTAAATTTTTAAAATCAACATTTTAAATTATTAACACATAAGTATACATGTTGCCCAAATTGTATGTATCCATCCACCAAACAGAAAAATAAATTAATAGAAATTCAATTATATACAATGTTATTAATATTATGGTATTGTATTTTTATGCGTGAAGAAGAATATTAATAATAATAAGATAGAAACTAGAAAGGTACTAGAAATATCCAAGAAAGATGCAATGAATTGATGAATATAGAGAATTAATGTATAATTGTTCTTACAATAATTCCGAATAATTCTAAAAATAATTCTAAATGATTTTTAAATGTTTGACATTATTTGAACGGTACATCAAACAAGTTAATTTAATAAATTGCCTGCCTCATTAAATTTTATTTTATTTAAATTTAAGTTTATTAAATTTTATTTATTTAAAATTCATTTTCTATTTTGTTTCTGTTTTTTATTCTACTAAACTTAGGCAACACCCACGATGCAGATTATATGTTTTAATTGAGCCTTATATTGCAGCAAGATCTAGATTTGTGATTAATAGGAGGAATGTTTCTATGATTGTTTTAAAATTCTTATTTTTGTCAACTCAAACAAATTTCTTTTAACAGGATAAACATGTGGGGAACAGAAACCTCATTTCTCGCATAGATGGCTTCTGAAATACTTGCATGTGGAAATGAAAATATTCTCTACAAAATATTGAAACGAACTTGATTTCAACTTACCATAAAAAGAATCAGTTGTTATTAAAAGATGGCCAAAAAGAGAACGTCCAGAGAATGGTTTGGACATTGCAACACCAGATGGAAGAAAAGAAGTGTTGGAAGCATTGGTCAGAATTCGACAATTTCTTTATCAATTGTAATAGTTGGTTTAATTGTTATTTAGAAGTATGGTTTATTACAATAAAGAAAATTGTATATCAATTGGGTTATATGTAAAGATATCTGTCAGAATTAATAAGAGTTGCAACTATTTCCTTAATTGTGACAATACTATACTGTAATCTGTAACTCTGGTTGCAATCATAATAAGATTTTTATTTTTGTTAATATTAACCTGATTTATTTTTTGGGATTGATGGATGAATCATGAAAGTAATCAGGTAAGATCTTAATATTTTGAAAATTTATTTTAATAAAATTAATAACAAATATTACAATTATATTAAACAAACCATTGTAAGAATAGTTTGTGCATAAATTATTGTAGAAATTAATTTCACAATACTTTTAAAAAAAAATCTAAGTTGACAGCAAAGTGATTGATTACATAAGGATTGGTGAAACTGGATAAATTCTAGAGTAATGTCATAATGGTTTCAATCAACAAAAATATTGTGATAATCCAAAATCATGCAATTATTCAAATCGTGGATTGAAGAGGGTCTGATCAACAAAGTGAAACTTCATCTTTCTCCACTTGTTCATCTTCAAACTCCTCAGATAAGATTGGGGCGGGAATGTTTTCATGAGTATTTGGAAAAATAAATTTATTGATTAATAATTTTGATTGCAAGATCTGAATGAATTCCATTTGCAAACATTACTTCAGTTATTTGAAATCACTTTAAAGAGTCTTCAATAAGGCCACGGACAAAAGAAACTATACTTTTGATGAAATGTAACAATGCACACTTTGCGAGCTCGGAAGGAATATCACGTGAAATCAAGATTTGCATAAAATTTACTGGTTAATAAATATCGTTTAAATTTTTTTGGCTCGCTCGAAGGTCAGGAAGAAGTGATTTGATTTCATCAATTTTATTTCTGGATTTAAAAAATTAACAATACAATAATTGTGATAATACAAAAATTTATTGTTTATTATCTTTAAGGCACATGGTTTCATCTATCAAAATTCTATTGTGCTGTGCTGTTAATTAATCAAACTATTTTATATATCAATTGCCGATGATGATAATTATATAATGATAATATTTTTTAGTGAATTTATAACTTTTTTCTAAAGCAGTAATTTTTTTCTCAAGCGTTAATATTATGTTGGTTTCATCTTTTGTATTTAAGTACACGAAACTTTCGTGGAGAAGAGCACTTACAGTAAGCTAATTACATATCGTGTATATGTAATTTTCATTTGTACAAAACATTTCTAACATTTATTGAATTTTTCAGTCAACGCGTGGTTACTCAAGCAATAATGAAGTTGATTATGTAAATTTTAATAAATTCAGTTTAGACCTAACCGAGCTTGCCAGCTACCCAGAAGTTCAAAATAATGTATTTCGCCAATTTTATCAACTTCAAAATATGATGAATAATGAATCAATGAAGAAACAATCAGAATTGGAAAATAAGAGTAGAAAGGAACTATTAGAATTACAACAGGACTTGTTGGAAAAGAGTAAAAAAGAACAACGAAACTTGTTGGAAGAGAGTAAAAAAGAACAACGGGAATTGTTGGAAAAGAGTAAAAAAGAACAACGGGAATTGTTGGAAAAGAGTAAAACAGAACAACAAGAATTGTTGAAAGAATTGGAAGAAAAAAGACATCAAGCTGAACTTCGCACACAAACACTATTGCAAATGAAGAATGCTTGTAATGTAAGGGGCGCATTGGAATTCATTCGTGCCCAGGTAATCATTTCTGGATTTGTTTATCTGTTCTTATCATCAGACTTTTGAATATTGAAATTTCTTCCCACTTTCCATGATAGATTTCATTAAATAAGTCTGGTGCTTTTACAAAACCCTTTGATAAGACCTTGGAATACTTGTCTCGAGATACAAAATTTATTAAATTTTTGCAAAAATCATGTGAAAATAATAGTCTTCGTTATGATGATGTTCGTAAATGTATAGGTGGAATCTACCATACTGTATCAAAACCCTTTCATGGACACGGAAATCAAATTGTGATTGATAAGCGAACTTGGGTGGATAATGAGGTTTTTTTGCTAGGTGTCATGTTTCGCCATTACAATATTCCATTTGATTATTGTAATGAACTTGGCAATCTGCATGAATATCCCTATAAGTTGTAATGGGGAGAATAGTGTACAATTATAATTTCATTATAGAAATATCTTGGGTGCGGTGCACCTTCTTTTTAATTCATTTTACATAACTACCTAGTTGCTAAAAAATAATACTTTCACGATTTTATATCACGTGGTATTGGTTGTGATTTATAAACAGTCACAAGAAACTTGTAGTATTTATTATTAATAAAAAGAGTTAATTTTTTATATATTAATTATTAATTTATTATTCTTTTGGCAATAAGATGGAATTTCGCATTTAATTAATTTAATTATCTGTGTAAACCACGTTTAACGATTAAGTGGTTTATAGGATTATAAAATTTATATCGTGTTTAGGGATTTATTAGATTTGGTTTGATATTCATTCTTAAAATGCGATTCAATTTTAGTCAGATTGATTTCTTGGACCATCTCTTCGAATGATGTATATTAAGATTTATGAACGATATATGAGTTGAGAATAGGAGAAATGCATCTTTGGGGGGGGGAGTGTATAGATTGTAAAGTTCCAAAAACTGGTTTATAAATTGCACTGGTAAATAGTTGAGCGAGATTTTTAACCTTTGAATGGCAAGAAACAAGGAGATCTCGTCACACCACTATTTTAAAATTATTTACTTTGCCTTTTCTTTTCTCTTGTCCTGCTTGCAGTCAAAAAATGCCTCAAGGCTTTTAAGATCATCTATTTTTTTGTTTGAAAGATCCTTGTTTGCCTTCATTAAAAAAGCCAACACAGAATTTATGATCAAATATATGTGCCAGTATAGAACTGAAAGAAATTATTTATTGTATTTTAAAATTTATATAGTATGTATAAAAAATATGAAAATTTTTCGGGAGTAAAAAAATAAACACCAAAAGTTTCGTTTTTGAGACTCCAAAAAAATTTGGATGATCAATTTTAATTCTTGCTCTCATAGTGAAAAAAAAAGAAAAATTATATAATTTTTTTTATTCACTTAAAAATTGATAATAGGAAATAAAGTTATTATTATAATATTTACATTTGCAATTCTAAGCTATTGGATATGATACTGATACTAAACTAGTTATTTTTTTAATGACTTTGACACCCTTAAAAAATCCCTTCCAAAAATACTATATATCGTAATATATCGTAAATAATTATGAAACTGTTAAAATCTATGTCACATTCTTTTTATTTTGATACAAAAAAAATGAATTCACTATATTTCACATTTTTCTTAGCTTTTTCCTTTTGGAAACTTTCGCCAAGAGAAGAATTATTAATCCTAAAAAAGAATAGTAAAAGATGAAATTGAGTCCGGGGGAGCTCATAGATAACAATTAAATTATGTAATGATTTAAATTTTTTTTCTTTTTAAAGATATGACGTATTAAAAATATTAACGTCAATGACGTCCTAAAAAAATCAAAAGAGACGTTTTTCATATCTAATGCACAAATAAAACAAAAAATAAATGGAACAATAAAATAATTGTTAACGAATAAAATAATTGTTAACGATAAAATAATTGTTAACGATAAAATAATTGTTAACGATAAAATAATTGTTAACAAATAAAATAATTGTTAACAATAAAATAATTGTTAACAAATAAAATAATTGTTAATGATTGTTTAAATTATAAATAAAATAATGTTAGAATAAAGTTTAAATAAAGTTTTAAGGAATTAAATTAAACACATGAAATTCGTAAAATTCTCACATAATAAATTTAAAAATTACTTACGAATATAATCCATGTACATTTCCTTCAATTTGAGCAGCCGCGGTTCTTAATTCAAATCTAACTTTACCGGAATCAACTTCTTCTCTCAATTGATCTAAATTTTTAACTCCAATATCCTGTAAACCATGTTGTAAACCGGTCAATAAATAAGGTACGAACTTTCTAATACTGCCTTTATCAACGACCGCTCCGGCAACTCCTTGAGCAACCTTAACAACATCTCTTTCAGAAAAATATCTTGCTGCCGCATTATTATCAGGTTGAGTACGTTTACATCCTACACGTTCCATAGCATCTATAGAACCCATGCCTCGATATTTTTTTAATCTCTGACCTTCACGATAAAAATATTCACCAGGAGATTCAGTGGTTCCAGCGAATAATCCACCCATCATGACAGCTGAAGCACCTAAAGCTAAAGCTTTTATAATATGACCAATATTTTGAATTCCACCATCAGCAATTACAGGAATTCCAAATTTATTAGCGAATTGAGAAACTTTGTATACTGCAGTTCCTTGAGGGCGACCTACAGCCATAACTTTAAAATAATGATGAATTATTATTATGATGATTATTATTATTACTTTCGATAAAAAATTTAATATAGTAATTAATTTAATTAATTTAATTATTGAAAAATAAAAATAAAAAAAAATAATTACGAACTTTCTTGAGTAATACATATACTTCCACTTCCCATACCAACACGTAAAGCATCAGCACCTGCTTCAATTAAAGAAGCAGCTTGTTCTCTTGTAACCACGTTTCCAGCAATTATATCAAGTGAGGTACCATAAGTTTTTCGAATATAATTTATCATTTCAATTTGAAATATTGAATTCCCTTGACTAGAATCTAATACTACTATATCTAATCCTGCTTCAACTAATTTTCGAAGTCTAGCTTTATCATCTGGACGAGATCCAATAGCTGCAGCACAAATTAATTGCTTTGAATGAGGGGATTTAGAAGCCAATGGAAAATTAAGATTCTTTAATAAATCCGATCTGGAAAGTAAAGAAACCAATTCCCCACGAGCATTAACAATAGGTAATTTCCCGCGTTTACTGGAACGAAGGATTTGATTTGCTTCTTCCAATGTCACGCCTTCATGGGCAATCACTAAATCCGTTGTCATGACATCTTTAAGAGGAGTTGTATGATCTTCATGAAATTGAATATCACGAGCAGTGACGATCCCAAGAAGTATACTATATAATTTCCCGTTTGCTAAATAATACATAAAAAGATGCCACGAGAATGAGTCATGTGAATAATCAACATTATAATGTGGGAAAATGTATATTATATATATATTTTAAATTCGAGATTGAATCAGAATACAAAGAAAAAATATTCCACAAGGGGTTTTTACACACGCCATTCGGAAGAACGAAAGTTATAATTTTTTTAAATGATCATCATATTCAAATTAAATAAATATTAATCTTATCAATAATGAATGAATGAGTAAAAAAATAATTACCGGTGATGGGAATACCGCTATAACCGGATTGAGCTTTAATTCTGTTCACATCAGCTACGGTATGGTTAGGGGTTAAACACACCGGATCCGTGATAAATCCATTTTCAAATCTTTTCACTTTTAAAACCATTTCAGCTTGTTCATCTGGACTACAGTTATTATGGATTACACCAACTCCACCCAATAACTAATATTTTAAATCAAATTATTTATTTTTTTTTTTTAAAAAAAAAAGAAGAGAGAGAGAGAAATTAAGGAATTGACAAAAAAAAAAAAGAAAAACTGGGCGGCTTAGTGGAGGAATAAATTTTTTATTATTGACTGATTTAAATAAAATAGAACATGAACAATAAAATTATTTATAACTTACGGCCATATTTATTGCCATTTCGGCCTCAGTAACGGTATCCATGGGTGAACTCATAAAAGGAGTCTTTAAAGTAATATTTTTTGTAACTTTTGTTTCGAAAGTTACTTCTGAGGAGGGAAATCCAACATAACCAGGTAAAATAAGGAAGTCATTATAAGTTAATCCACCATTACTACGCAAGTCCATAATATCTTCTATCGACAATCCATCCGGAGATTTGTATGATTCTAAATGAGTTTTAGCAGTTTCAGGGTCAAGAAAAGGATTGATACCATTTTCGTTAACCATTTTTAATGAATTTTTAATTTTCGAAATTTTTAATTTAATATTTTGTGGGGAAGAAAAAATAAAAAAAATTTTTTTTTTTTTTTTTTTGTGAGAAATAAAATTTAAATCTCAGGTTTAGGTTCAGAAGAATCAATTAAATAGATAGTTTAACTTGTGATTGATTAATTTGAATTATAGTTTAACTTGTGATTGGGCTGTGCGAATTTTTTTTATTAATTGTTATATTTCTATAGTAAGTAAAATGAAATGAACCATGCAACCTTCCTACTCCTAAAAGGCATTTCCATCCCATCAGTAATCTATCTCGAGAAATGATCGTAAATGCGTTAATGCATCGTGAATGTGATGTGTTACTTAAATTTTTTAAACTAAAAATTATTATTATTCAATAAATTATAGTTATTCTGGTTATTCTCAAAAACAAAAAGAACTATCTCCATTAATACTATTGATTTATATTGAAATTTGAACTAAATTAAAATTAAATTAAATAAATTAAATTACTGTAGAATTCTTCTTTGTATAACCAAATTAGTCAGCTGCACATAGCCGATCCTTATAGATTAGATACATAAAGAATTTACTATAAATATGATGAAAAGTATGTTTGAAATCTATAAATAATAGGCTAAGACCATGACAATCAAGATAATATTAATAATTTATTTAATTTTATTTTATTGCCAGTTACCTTTGGCATACAAAACTTTATCAAAACAGGGTTTAAAAATATTAACAAACATTACATTCACTGAAAGTTTAGAAACTTTTTCGAACTATTTAACCCCAATATTGATCCCTCGAGTTCCTGACACAGATGGAAACAGAAAAGTACAAAATTTTATTAAAGAACATTTTAATAAACTTAAATGGGACATAGATGAAGACACATTTACTGATGAAACCCCTCTTGGAAAAAAACAATTTAATAATATAATTGTCACCAAGAATATAAAAAGTAATAAACGATTAGTTATGGCAGCCCACTTTGATAGTAAATATTTTGATCCACCAAATAATTTTGTTGGTGCAACTGATTCAGCTGTTCCTTGTGCAATATTAATGGACTTGGCTTCCAAGTTGGATCCATATCTTAAAGATAAGGACAAAGTGACATTACAAATTATTTTCTTTGATGGTGAAGAAGCCTTCAAATCATGGAATTCGAATGATTCACTTTATGGAGCCCGGTAGGAAAGAAAACGATATATTATATATAAAATTTATTAAAATCTATATTAATTATTTATATTTATATTATTAATTATTTATATTATTAATATTATTAATTATTTATATTTATATATCCATAAATATATAGACATTTAGCATCAAAATGGGAGAATACATATTTAGATATTCCGGAAGTTAAGACAAGAAATGTTCTTGGTAGTATAGAAGTACTGGTATTACTTGATCTATTAGGAGCAACAAAACCATCATTTCAAAGTTATTTTCAGACAACTTCTTGGATGTTCTCTGAACTTGCCAATATAGAAAATCGTTTATATACCGAAAAAATTATCACAATACCAGAAGATATAGATGATTTCGATGATATTTCATATTTTGATACTTCCACCATACATAATTATCAATCTCACATTGAAGATGATCATTTGCCATTTTTAAAAAGAGGAGTATCGATTTTACATATTATTGCGTATCCATTTCCAAGTGTATGGCATACGTTTGATGTATGTTTATATATCATTTATGTTTTACGTTTTAGAGATTTCTTCAGATTTTTTTTTTTTAAAATATCTTTTTTAATATTTTATTTTATTTTTTATAATTCATTAGGACAATTTAGATGCCATCGACGAGAATGTCGTTTTCAATTTGAATACGATATTTAGAATATTTGCTGCAGAATTTTTAAACATTGATCCCGGTTCATTAACACATGATGAATTAGTCTAATATTTTATTTTAGAATGATAATAATAATATTATTATTATAAATTTACTTTATTGTGGATAGAATTTAGCAGTTTATAATTAAAATGTAACGAGATATACAAGGGAAAGAGAGATAAGGGAGTACTAATAAATCTACAAATTTTTTCACGTATTCGAGAATTCTTTATTTAAATATAAATATAAATTTATATATATATGTGTGCTATTCTACTTTTCACAAGATTATAAAATAAAATATTTCACGTAAGATTCGAAATCAGAAATACACTTATTCTTTCACCTAACAAAAAATAAATTAATTAAAAAAGTTTAGTTAAAAATCCTTTTTTTTTCACAACAGTCCCTTGAATTGTACAGTATATTGATCTATGCAGGCACTGTCATGAATAAGTGTTGACACATGCACGATCCTAAACATGCGCGGCCGCGGTACAAAGAAATTGATTACTATCAAAAATAATTAAAATAGGTAGTTTTCTTTACCAGGTCTAGAATTGAAACCAAATTTTTTAATTAACATTTTATATCTGTAAATCTTATTTTTTTTTTTAAAAAAAAAAAAAAAATACGCGCGTCTACAGAAAAGAAAGTTTATATAGGTGATCTGCGGTGATCTGCGTTCCCTGGTGGCACACTAAATATGAAATAGATGTTAAGTCAATCAAAATTCCCAAATGTACAAATATTTACATCATCATATTTTTAAATCATTTAGTCTTAAAGCTTTTCGAGATNCGAAATCAGAAATACACTTATTCTTTCACCTAACAAAAAATAAATTAATTAAAAAAGTTTAGTTAAAAATCCTTTTTTTTTCACAACAGTCCCTTGAATTGTACAGTATATTGATCTATGCAGGCACTGTCATGAATAAGTGTTGACACATGCACGATCCTAAACATGCGCGGCCGCGGTACAAAGAAATTGATTACTATCAAAAATAATTAAAATAGGTAGTTTTCTTTACCAGGTCTAGAATTGAAACCAAATTTTTTAATTAACATTTTATATCTGTAAATCTTATTTTTTTTTTTAAAAAAAAAAAAAAAATACGCGCGTCTACAGAAAAGAAAGTTTATATAGGTGATCTGCGGTGATCTGCGTTCCCTGGTGGCACACTAAATATGAAATAGATGTTAAGTCAATCAAAATTCCCAAATGTACAAATATTTACATCATCATATTTTTAAATCATTTAGTCTTAAAGCTTTTCGAGATAATAATTATCTATCAAAAGTTCATCAAAATAAATATTTATTTATGGCTAATATTCATCAATTCTCGTTCAATATTGGCGAGGAGGTTATTCCAATAACCACTAAATTAGACATTGATGTCGCGTCTGTTCTTGAATTTCAACCATTCAAAGAATGGACTTCAACGTTGTCAAAAGAAATGTTAAAAGTAGATAAGAAAGAGCTTAAAATTAGAAATGTCGAAATTCAGAATGTCGATTATTTTGGTCTTAAAATAGGATTTGTCAAATTTAAAGTGGACGCCATATTCACCGAAACTGGGAAGAGTGCTCCGGGAATTATTTTTATGGTAAATTCGGAAATTAATTTCTTTCAAAAATTTCATTCATATTTGATTCTTGAAATGAAATGTTAAAAATTATGATATTATTATTATTTTATTATTTTATTTTATTTATTCATTATTTCGTATATTTTAGCGAGGTGGTTCTGTTGCGGTTTTACTCATTCTTCGATCAAAAGAACGAGATAGTAAAATTGTAAAAGAACACGTGGTGTTAACATATCAACCACGTTTAGCTGTACCCTCGCTCTCTTTTCCTGAGATACCCGCAGGTAAAAATTAATTTTTATAAATTTAAGAGATTAAGAGAGAAATTTATATTTATATTATATTTTATATTTATTTAGGTATGCTCGATGGATCAGGAAATTTCATTGGAAAAGCAAGTCAAGAGATAAAAGAAGAAACTGGAATTGAAGTCAATGATCAAAATTTAATAGACATGACCGCATTAGCGTATGATGAGAATAATGATGTTAATAATGAAAGGGAAGGAAAGAAATATCAAGGTGCTTATCCTTCACCGGGAGGGAGTGATGAATTTTTAAGATTATGTATATGTATTAAAGAAATGAATCGTGAGGATGTTGAAAAATTAGAAGGAAAACTTTGTGGATTAAGAGATCACGGTGAACAAATCACAGTTGGATTAATAGAATTAAAAAATTTATGGAAAATTCCAGATATGAAAGCATTATCAGCTTTAGCATTATATGATGCTTTAAAAAGGAATGATAAAATTTAACTCACGAAAAAGATTATCAAAGAGAGGAACATCTTAAAATTATATTAGTACTATGTAACATATATATATATATATAATATCAAATTATACAATTTTCACAACTCCATTTAAAAATATATCACTTTTCAAAAAAAAAAAAAAATTGTTCCACGCGACCCACTTTTTAACTGACCACACTTCAAATAAAAATGTCAAATAAAAATGAAAAATAAAATGAAGGGATCAAAACTTATTGATAATTTTCAATGTAGATTTTTTACCATGTTATAATATGAATTTTTTTTGGTAAAGAAAAGAAAAAAGAATACAATAAAAAAAAGAGGATACATAAAAAATCAAAAATTTTTCAAGTCCATGTTTTTTTTTTCCTTTTGTTATGATTTGATTCTTATATATATATAAATATAAATACACCCTCCTAATTCTGTATACACCTGATAAAAAAGCAACAAATAAAAACCGCCCCGCGGAATACTTCACCATCATTTTTTCCTAATTAAATAGACAAATTTTTGATTGGTTGGGTTGATGGAAATGTGTCGAAAAACTTGACCTTAATAATAATAATAATTACAATTGATGTAAGCTATACAAACATAAAAAACAAATTTTTCTATATATGATTTTTTTTTTTTTTTAGGTCGAACAAAATAAATTAGTAAATTGTTTTTTCTTAAATGGTGGTGATATTTTTTTTTTTGTTGCTTAGAATAATATGAATAATTTTTAAAGTCTAATATTACGGATTTTTTTTTTTGTACGTAAGCATGTTAGCGATGGAGTGGGAGTATTTCATTTATTTAGGTTTTTTTTTTTTTTTTTGATTTTTTTTTTTTGAAATTAAAGAGTGGTGAGAGAGAAGCAAGGCCTGGACAAGATAGCAGCAGATCATCGTTTCATCTCTAGATATTTATTAGGACGATTTAAATATGGACTTTCGTCTCCTAAACGCTATTATTTCCGGTAGCCTTGCCGAACCTCACCAATCAAAAATACACGTAATTTCAGACAAAGAATCTGGACTCCGAATTATGAAATAGGTTTCCTCGATTTAAGCTAAAAATATATATAAATATTAGAAAAATTATTATATACAAGAGATTAAAAAAAAGCATCATTAAGTAAAAAAAGTATCCAATTTTTTTTTTGTCGAAAGGATTAGTATTAATGCGACTAGACCCCATTTTACTCTTGATATTATTACTAAACCTATAACACAGACGATCCTAACAAATTTCTAATTTCTTTCCAGTATTCTCAGTATTTTCATATTATTTACATTATTATCACTTCCATCATCAGTTATTTAAAACCTGAGACTATAGTTGTCATTTTCGGATGGATTCGTCTAAGAATTTTGCCATTCTCGAATAATTCATCCAATAAAGATCATTATTTTCATTTAACTACAAACGCAGCTTAGGTTTAACTATTTCATTTCATTATTTCTCTTGGCAAGTCTTAGTCGCATTACTTCCTTCCTTTCTTCAAATTCTAAAAAAATAATCTTTTTACTAACCGATATGTTGCTCCCTGATAATCCCGTAGACATCGGAAGGGATGTCTGCTTCATTCCGAAGCTACGACTAGAAGCTTGCGAGGATGTGTCAAGACTCCTCCTTGGTTGTATATAACTAGGAACCAAATGATTTAATCCGGATGTGGATGTACGTGTCGAACTATTTTGTTGACGATATGAGGAACTGCTTGATGGCGGTAGGGACGGGGGACCTTGTCTCCTCCCGGCATCATAATTCGTGAAATAATTCTTCGTCTAAAAGTTTTTTTTTTTAAAAAAAAAGAAAGACAACAACATTAAATTTTTTTTTGAAACTTAAAGTAAAAAAATAAAAATAAAAATAAAACAAATAAAATAAATATAACTAACGTTTAACTTGACTTCGGTTATCCATTCATGCATCAATCCCTCATCAGGTTTCATTCGCTTTTCGGGATCCCATTGTAGGCATCTTGATATGAAGTCTAAAAAGACTTCGTCTTGGCAACTTAAGGCACTTGACAAGGTCTTACTGTTTGGCCTTCGTCGTTTACCTTTAGAATTTACAAATGGTCGTGGATTTCCGTTGGATTCTAAAATATAAATAAATGTAATATAAGTATTAATCCTACCATCCATGTATATATGCGTATATATATATAAACGATGTTAATTTTCAATATTGTTAAATACCGAAGAAGAGTTTCTTTCTTGCACTCTTATCTACGAGATAACGTTCCGGGATTCCTTGAACTTCCATTATACATGCCAATTGTTCTTGTTCTCCCTCTCCCGGGAACAATGGGTACCCTAAAAAAAAATAATAATAATAATTTTTAGATTTTTTGGTTACACCAATTTTCCGATCCATGTTAGATCAAAATTTATTATAAAAACCTGTATATAATTCGGCAAGAATGCATCCGAGACTCCACATATCTATCGCCATATTATACGTCATCCCCAATATGACTTCGGGTGATCGGTAAAAACGACTTTGAATGTAGGTGTATACTTTTTCATTCTCAAAACAACTACTACCAAAGTCAATAACTTTGATGCTGCTTTTTGTTGGATGTTTCAATAGAACGTTCTATTTTTTTTAAAAAAAAAAAATTATATCGTGAATAATTACATCATGAATAATAATATAATGAATATAATAATAATAATAATAATAATAATAAACAAATACCTCTGGCTTCAAATCACAATGTACGATATTATGCTTTTGGAGCAGCGACAAAGAATTAAGAAGCTGAACGCAAAAGCTGTAAATAATAATAATAATAATAATAAATATTACGAATTAATAAAAACATATAAATATTATATATATTTACAAGAAAGTGAATTATAAAAATACATACCGTTTTATCAAACCAAGACTAAATCCATGGAATCCATTGCTCTTGATGAACTCATATAAATTAATACTTAAAAGTTCAAACACAATACATAAATGATTACGGAAATAAAAGTGATCATCCATGTGAATGATGTTATGAGAATTGTCAGGATCCTAGAAAATAAAAAGTGTCTCATGTTAATAAAATCAAATATATATATAATATATAAAAAGTAAGGCAGCTCACCCAGTTATTCAAATTCTCCAAAATCTTCACTTCAACTAATGCTTGACAGTGGAATCTCTTCTTATTCCTAATAATCTTTATGGCAACATATTCTCCAGTCTTATGATCTAAACATTTTAGAACCTGTCCAAAGGATCCTTTCCCAATACTATCCATCACTTCATAACGATAGCACAGGTGATCACCCGTGACGACCAAATAATCACCTCGCTCATCGTCATAACCAAAGTTACAGGAAGGTGCATCGGGACTTGCCGCAGCTTTCATAGCATTTTGACCAACGAAATAAACATCTTTGAATCCCATAATTTCTTGTCGTTCATATAATGATAAGTAAGGTGCGTATGCCTTTAGAGCGGCGTTTGGACTCATTGGTACGGTTCCTCTCGATTGGGTTGACTGATCTTTCTTATTATTATTATTCGTTGAAGATTCGGAGAAGAAATTGGTTGGTTCCTCACAGCTCATACGTTCTTCGGAATGTTTATTATTATTATAAACGCTAGGAGTACTAGCACAAGATGATGATGAGTCAACCTCCGAGATTGATGGTGCTTTGGTGGAATAAGAGTTAAGAAGACTTGTAGTAGAGGAACTGGGTTGAATTGGTTGTGAAGATGTTCTTTGTTTACGAACTACTCCCGATGTTGATGTGCTACTTGTTGGAGTTTTTGAAGTTGAAGTATTATTATTACTACTACTTTTGCTTGAAGAAAAGATACTAGCGATAGTTGAAGAAAGACGCCTTTGACGTTTTGAAGGTTCTCTTGCAACTGCTTTAATAAATAAATAAAAAAATTCAATATTATTATTCAATGTTATAGGATTCAATGAAATGCAATGATATGATATGATATGATATGATTCAATGATATTATGTGATTCATTGCTTACTTTTATTTTCACTAGTAGTCTTACTAGGACTTTTTCTTTCTGTTGAGGGCAAAGATATGACACTACTATTACCGT
This sequence comes from Diversispora epigaea, assembly GCA_003547095.1. Lineage (NCBI taxonomy): Eukaryota > Fungi > Glomeromycota > Glomeromycetes > Diversisporales > Diversisporaceae > Diversispora > Diversispora epigaea. The sequence continues at coordinate 236,536 of PQFF01000298.1, read as the reverse complement.
GCAATGTACGTGCTGTTGACAATTTAACATTTGAACCTTTTCCACCACCATTTGGTGATGATAAACAAACACCAAATTTTGGAGTTCTAGGTTGAGATAAAGTTGGGGTGGGAATTTTTGTAGAAGTTGGAGTGATAGTAGGTCTAAGATTAGAAGTGGGAGTCTTCGATTTGATATTTGGATTTGAAACTTTTGGGATCTTTACATTTGACGGTAAAGCCGGAATGTTAAACGGAGGTAAATTAAGAGCAGCAAGTTGAGTTGGAGCCATATTGGCTGGGAGGGTCTGTATTAATTATAAATTTTGAAAAAGATCGAAAAAAAAATAATAATAAAAATAAGTGGACTTAACAATAAATTAATACAAAAACAATTCCAACCTGTCGTCTAGCGATCTTATCATTCTGCTGTTGGATCGTCATCTATCGTAATTATATTAAAACCATTTATTTTTTTTAAATTTTCATATATATATATATATCGTTATTATTAATTATTATTATTATTATTATTATTATTAAATATTATTATAATTAAAACGTTATTATTATTATAAAAAAGCTAAATATTAAACTAGTTTTTTTTTTTTTTAACTAAAATACTAAAATTAAAATAAATAAATAAATAAATAATTTCGAAACTTACCGTGCCTCTTGGTCTGGTGGTAGTTTTTATTTTCTTATGACCATCAGTACTCTTACTATTATCTCTTCTACCACGTGGTGAGACATCCCCACTTTTTGCATTGGGGGAAATCACCACCATCTTTTTTTCATTGTATATCGTGTTCACGGTTCCAGACGATGACGATGACAATGACGAATTCCTCATCGAACCGGGTAATGGTGGTACCGGTGGAATTTCTTCATTAATTCTAATTGATTTTGGTTGTGGTAATAAACTNTCCAACCTGTCGTCTAGCGATCTTATCATTCTGCTGTTGGATCGTCATCTATCGTAATTATATTAAAACCATTTATTTTTTTTAAATTTTCATATATATATATATATCGTTATTATTAATTATTATTATTATTATTATTATTATATAAAAAAGCTAAATATTAAACTAGTTTTTTTTTTTTTTAACTAAAATACTAAAATTAAAATAAATAAATAAATAAATAATTTCGAAACTTACCGTGCCTCTTGGTCTGGTGGTAGTTTTTATTTTCTTATGACCATCAGTACTCTTACTATTATCTCTTCTACCACGTGGTGAGACATCCCCACTTTTTGCATTGGGGGAAATCACCACCATCTTTTTTTCATTGTATATCGTGTTCACGGTTCCAGACGATGACGATGACAATGACGAATTCCTCATCGAACCGGGTAATGGTGGTACCGGTGGAATTTCTTCATTAATTCTAATTGATTTTGGTTGTGGTAATAAACTTGGAGTATCTTTTGAATTTTGTTGTGACCCCCGATATGAATTGGTGGTGGGAGTCGTATTTCTACTTGATGAGGTCTTCGGTGATAATTGACTAGGTGAATTGGATGGATTCGTTGATGCTGTTCCAGATTTTCGTCGTTTGTGATGAGTAGTAGTATGTGTGGTAGTGGTAGTGGAAGAAGAAGAAACAGCAGTAGTAGAAGAAGTAGTTGTACCAGAAGTATCTAAATGATCTGGTTCAATTAATTTAGAAGAAATACCTTGAATGTTTTTGGATAATGGTGCAAAATGTCCAACACTACTATAACTAAGACTACGAATAGGAATTGATGGAAGTGATTTTGAATTTAAAAGAGAACTATCGTGATTAATTATAGGCAAGGTCTTGGGTTTACCAACATCGGGTGATGGAGATCGATTATATGCTCGAAAATCGATTGAATCAAAATCCAAACTTATTTGATGAACCCCCGATAAAGTGGCGGATTTTCCAATAGAATTATAATTTTTATTATTATAACTTTTATTACTCTTTTTATTATTAGTATTGTTAACTTTTTGTCTTGAAGTAAATTCTTTAAATGATTCCATTTGTTCTATTGCACGAACTTTTGCTTCCAAAGATGATGGATCCAATGTTTTTCGTTTGTCGTTATTCCTTTCATTTAAGGAAGATTGCCGAAGTCTCTCTTCCGAACGTGAATTTTTTAGGGATCTTCTTTTTTCACCATTAACATTACTACTACCATTATCTGAATTCATATCTACTCGAACATTTGTTGTTACAGCAACTCCAATACCAGCACTATCACTAGCGTATCGACCATGTCCCCAATTACCTGATTTTGATAGACTACCTACAACTGGTTTTGCAGAAGATATTCTCCTTCTCGAATCATAAGAAGTTGATAATTGACTAATTGATGAATCATTGGCTGAAGGTCTTAATATATCTTGATTACTCGTACGTCTATTCAGTGAAGGTTTAATGGGAGTAGGTTGAGTAATATTTATACGTCTTGTAATTTTTGATTTGTCTGATCTAATAATTAAAACGGTATCGAAATATAAATATAAAAATATATATGTGTATATATATATATATATGTATATATATATGTATGTATATCAACATATGATAATATATCCCCATTAAAAGAAAAAATTTAAAATTTAAAAAAAAAAAAAAAGAAATCAAAAAGAGAAATTTAAAAGAATTTTAAAAGAAAGAAATAATCAGTAATCAAAAATTTTTAAATAAATAAATAAAAATATATATAAATATATTATAAATATTAAAATTTATAATGTTTATATATTTTGTAATATTGAAAATATTGAAAGAGAATTCATAGTAGTAATTAATTACCCAAATTCATCAAATAATAAACTTCTATCATCATTTTCATTTTTTTTATTCTGAAGTAGATTCTTCATTCTAGCCATCACTTCATTGGAATGACTGTCGATTTGATTTTCCACTATTTGAAGTTGATTAAATGTCTTCAAAGCTTCTTCCGTAGCAGCTTTATATTTACTTCTTTGTTTCGAAGAAGATGATGATGATGATGACGTCGTCGACGTTGTGTCGGTTGTCGTCGTCGTCGATGATGAATTATCTTTAATTTGTTTTTGACTAGGTTTCCTTCGAAGTTTGGTTGGAGTTGTGGTAGTAGATTGACGTTGTGATGATGATGATGATGGTGTCGTCGGTGATTTTTGATCATTTTGATAATAATTATTATTATTACTACTATTATTATTACTATTATTTTTGTTGGTTACGTCTATTAACTCCAATAATTTTGACATTTCCGATTTCCCTTCTCGAGGTTTTTTATTAATACTATTTGATTTTCTATGAGGTGAAGCGGCAACTCTTTGTGAAGGCATTGGTTGTGAAGAAGATAATGATGAAGATGAGGACGAAGACGACGACAATGTAGATGCAGTGGTGGTACCACTACCACTAGAATTTTTTAAAGATTGTTGGAGCCAGGAAGGAAGATCAGGTACATTTGGAATATTATTATTATTATTTGATGATGATGATGGTGGTGATGTTACCGAAGATACATTATTTTTCTTATAATTTGAGGAAATACTAGACGAACGTCGTGGCGTGGAAGGTTTTTGTGCGGAATCTGTCATTTATTATAAATAAATAAATTAATTGTAAGTAAATAAATTGTAAAAAGAAAGAAATTGATTAATTAATTTATATAGTTCTTTAATGAAATGAATAATAAATAATTAAATAATATAAATAATAATAATATTATTATAATAGTAATATTATAAGAAAATTGTTAACTCTAGCCCATAACATACATATTATATAATATATATTAAAGTATATTAAAATATATGTGTAATATATTATGTAATTATTTTAAACTTTACAACTCTTTTTTAAAACTCGATTCCAAGATCCACTTTTCCATTATTATTATTACATTGTTATTATTATTATTATTACATTGTTATTAATTATTATTATTATTAATTATTATTATTATTATTATTATTATTATTATTATTATTATTATTATTATTATTTACTATTTCCGCAATTCTTAAATTAAATTTCTTATTAAATTTTAATTCTCAAATAATTCTCTTTTTAAATTAAATTTTTTTATTAAAATCCATTTTATATATTATTCTTAAATATATATTATCATTAATAAAACTTATAATAAAATAAAAAATAAAAATAAAAAATCTAAAGAAATAGGATCATAATAATAATAATGATGTTGTTGATAAAAATAACCTACCTAAAACGTTTAGAGATACTTCACTTGGAGACATACAATTCGATTTAGTTGATTCAACCGAAGAAGTAGAGGAATTAGTATAAGAAATCGTCGAAGAAGTCGAAGAAATAGAAGAAGAAGCAGAACGAGTAGTAACTCCAGGAGTTGTTGTAGGTGAAGCTGATTTAACAGAAGAAGAAGGAGACGATTTTTGAAATCTTCTTTGCTGTGACAACAAAAGAGAAGAAGGCTTTTGTTGTTGTTGTTTCGAAAGTGAAAGTGTTGATACGGGTTGAATATTACTATTTGAATTATTTAAAGGAACAAGTGATGAGGTACGCTTTCGCCCGGTAGGTATTATTGAAGTTTTTTTTGTTTTTGTTTTTATATTTGAATTGAGTATAGTAGTAGGAGTCAAAGTTTGTACTGGAGATTGCATGAGGTCATTCTAAGTTGGGTAAAGGATATGTATATATAGGCTGGTCTCGAACTTTTTTTAAAAAAAAATAAAGAAATAAATATATATATATTTACAGGAAAACAACGAGAGGTGTTTTTTTTTTAGTTCGTTGCTTTAAAACGTCGGTTTTTTTTTTTTTTAAGAAAAAATCCTTCCTTTATGGATTTTATGGTCGTTTTTTAGATTTAAAAAAAAAAACACACAAGTTCTTTCGTTCTTCTAATAGTAGATATATGTGTATATATATATATATATGGTTATTCTACCAACACAATTTAAAAAAAAAAATAGAGATTTCAAAATTCCCACAGTTAAAATTTTATCTTTTATAAATATCTTCCTTCTATAATAAATTAATAGAATAAAATTAACAGAATAAATTAATAATAGAAGAAAGTAGAAATAAATATTTTTTTTTTTTTTAAAAAAAAATAAGGGAGTCAACAATAAGGCTAGTTGATAATAATACTAATATCGTAGTATTTATACATGCATGCGTACCTTGTGAACAGAAACGATAGAAAAAAGAGAAAAAAAACTTTAAAAATAAAAACACTTCAAAATATTAAAATACTAAAATAATTTTAAATTATTTAAAATATCTTAAAAATATAAATATATAATATGTATATATATATATATATATATNATCAAAAAGAGAAATTTAAAAGAATTTTAAAAGAAAGAAATAATCAGTAATCAAAAATTTTTAAATAAATAAATAAAAATATATATAAATATATTATAAATATTAAAATTTATAATGTTTATATATTTTGTAATATTGAAAATATTGAAAGAGAATTCATAGTAGTAATTAATTACCCAAATTCATCAAATAATAAACTTCTATCATCATTTTCATTTTTTTTATTCTGAAGTAGATTCTTCATTCTAGCCATCACTTCATTGGAATGACTGTCGATTTGATTTTCCACTATTTGAAGTTGATTAAATGTCTTCAAAGCTTCTTCCGTAGCAGCTTTATATTTACTTCTTTGTTTCGAAGAAGATGATGATGATGATGACGTCGTCGACGTTGTGTCGGTTGTCGTCGTCGTCGATGATGAATTATCTTTAATTTGTTTTTGACTAGGTTTCCTTCGAAGTTTGGTTGGAGTTGTGGTAGTAGATTGACGTTGTGATGATGATGATGATGGTGTCGTCGGTGATTTTTGATCATTTTGATAATAATTATTATTATTACTACTATTATTATTACTATTATTTTTGTTGGTTACGTCTATTAACTCCAATAATTTTGACATTTCCGATTTCCCTTCTCGAGGTTTTTTATTAATACTATTTGATTTTCTATGAGGTGAAGCGGCAACTCTTTGTGAAGGCATTGGTTGTGAAGAAGATAATGATGAAGATGAGGACGAAGACGACGACAATGTAGATGCAGTGGTGGTACCACTACCACTAGAATTTTTTAAAGATTGTTGGAGCCAGGAAGGAAGATCAGGTACATTTGGAATATTATTATTATTATTTGATGATGATGATGGTGGTGATGTTACCGAAGATACATTATTTTTCTTATAATTTGAGGAAATACTAGACGAACGTCGTGGCGTGGAAGGTTTTTGTGCGGAATCTGTCATTTATTATAAATAAATAAATTAATTGTAAGTAAATAAATTGTAAAAAGAAAGAAATTGATTAATTAATTTATATAGTTCTTTAATGAAATGAATAATAAATAATTAAATAATATAAATAATAATAATATTATTATAATAGTAATATTATAAGAAAATTGTTAACTCTAGCCCATAACATACATATTATATAATATATATTAAAGTATATTAAAATATATGTGTAATATATTATGTAATTATTTTAAACTTTACAACTCTTTTTTAAAACTCGATTCCAAGATCCACTTTTCCATTATTATTATTACATTGTTATTATTATTATTATTACATTGTTATTAATTATTATTATTATTAATTATTATTATTATTATTATTATTATTATTATTTACTATTTCCGCAATTCTTAAATTAAATTTCTTATTAAATTTTAATTCTCAAATAATTCTCTTTTTAAATTAAATTTTTTTATTAAAATCCATTTTATATATTATTCTTAAATATATATTATCATTAATAAAACTTATAATAAAATAAAAAATAAAAATAAAAAATCTAAAGAAATAGGATCATAATAATAATAATGATGTTGTTGATAAAAATAACCTACCTAAAACGTTTAGAGATACTTCACTTGGAGACATACAATTCGATTTAGTTGATTCAACCGAAGAAGTAGAGGAATTAGTATAAGAAATCGTCGAAGAAGTCGAAGAAATAGAAGAAGAAGCAGAACGAGTAGTAACTCCAGGAGTTGTTGTAGGTGAAGCTGATTTAACAGAAGAAGAAGGAGACGATTTTTGAAATCTTCTTTGCTGTGACAACAAAAGAGAAGAAGGCTTTTGTTGTTGTTGTTTCGAAAGTGAAAGTGTTGATACGGGTTGAATATTACTATTTGAATTATTTAAAGGAACAAGTGATGAGGTACGCTTTCGCCCGGTAGGTATTATTGAAGTTTTTTTTGTTTTTGTTTTTATATTTGAATTGAGTATAGTAGTAGGAGTCAAAGTTTGTACTGGAGATTGCATGAGGTCATTCTAAGTTGGGTAAAGGATATGTATATATAGGCTGGTCTCGAACTTTTTTTAAAAAAAAATAAAGAAATAAATATATATATATTTACAGGAAAACAACGAGAGGTGTTTTTTTTTTAGTTCGTTGCTTTAAAACGTCGGTTTTTTTTTTTTTTAAGAAAAAATCCTTCCTTTATGGATTTTATGGTCGTTTTTTAGATTTAAAAAAAAAAACACACAAGTTCTTTCGTTCTTCTAATAGTAGATATATGTGTATATATATATATATATGGTTATTCTACCAACACAATTTAAAAAAAAAAATAGAGATTTCAAAATTCCCACAGTTAAAATTTTATCTTTTATAAATATCTTCCTTCTATAATAAATTAATAGAATAAAATTAACAGAATAAATTAATAATAGAAGAAAGTAGAAATAAATATTTTTTTTTTTTTTAAAAAAAAATAAGGGAGTCAACAATAAGGCTAGTTGATAATAATACTAATATCGTAGTATTTATACATGCATGCGTACCTTGTGAACAGAAACGATAGAAAAAAGAGAAAAAAAACTTTAAAAATAAAAACACTTCAAAATATTAAAATACTAAAATAATTTTAAATTATTTAAAATATCTTAAAAATATAAATATATAATATGTATATATATATATATATATATTAAATATGAGAAGAAAGGAAAGAAAAAAAAAAAAAAAAAAAAA